>WOGP01011284.1:0-10007 GCA_015342065.1 Leptinotarsa undecemlineata
ATCTCTGTCTCGATGGTTGCTATCCTTTCTTCAAGTAGGCTCGCCACACAAAAAAAAATCTTTCTTCAAGCCTTCTGCATCTTCTAGAAGGTTGTCTTCCGAACTTTTCGAATTTTTCAGAGGCTTTTCCTCCAGGCACTTCATATTTTGTTGAAGTTCATCTTTTAAACCCACCGAATTTTCGCAAAGCTTGTCTTCCAAACTGTTCGAATTTTACAGAAGCTTCTCCTCCAGACTTACCGAATTTTGTTGAAGTTCATCTTTCAACGATTTGCTATTCTTATCGAGTTTTCTCATTATTGAACTCAAATCACCCCCAGAAACTTCGAATAAATATGTTTCGGGATCTTCTCCTGATTCAGTCAAGTTATCCCAGTCTCTTTTGGAGTACTGATTTCTTTCCGGAACAATCTAACTCCCTCTCCTCCAATTATTGTTTCAATTCGGCAACTTTCAAGTCCACTACGCACACTTTCTCTTATTTTCTATTTTCCACAAAATTGTATATGTCCACTTATTTTAATCGAGTCCGAAAACACTTATTTACTTTCACAAGTCTATTTTTCGCGGGAAAGGTCAATCAGTTTATGTTTCTGTAGTCCGGTACTATCCACTTCGCCAAACACAATGAATCACCAGTCTCTGCGCTAACAAATAAGTTATATAGTCTATTTTACCGCAATACAAGGATTGTCCACCACGCGCTCACAAATTTATTTTACAAATCCACTTCTGATCACCAATTGTAACAAATTAAAGCATTTACTGTCTTAAACAAATTTATTTCTAACAATATTTTACTATCATAAACTAATTTATTGTCAAGACTTAGCAACTAACGCTTAATTTATTTCCACTATTTGACTTCCTTGTTTAACTACTCGATTCACGTTCTAAATTCAACTCCCCTCTCTGGACGAGAAGCTGGCCTTTTATATCGGTAAATGTCCACCGTAGAATTCTGTAGTCTGTTTGGTACTCGCCTAGACTTTTCGCGGCAGTTTCAGACTACATTCTTTCGCGATGACGTCATGTGCTTGTTTGCTGGCCAACATATCGGTCTTCAGATTCGTTACAATATTTTCAATTCAGTGTAGCACTACTTGGCCAAGGGATTCTTCTTTGTGAAAGTTACGCACGGTCAGTTGAATTGAAGAACTTGGAATCTCGTTTGGAAGTTCCATTTTACTCTGGTCAACAAGTGCCATTTAAGTCAAACTTTTTTCTCCGCCACTGAAAAATATTGTTCGAGATGTCATTCGATTCGGAATAGCGTGTGAATGATTCTTGAAAAAATTCAAGTGCAGCTTACGAAAATTTTTATTAAAAAACATTAGGAAAAATTTTACTGAAAATGTAGGGTTTGGTTTTTTGCAAATATCTCAAAAAACTATTTGACATTTTTCAAATTTAAAAAAATATTCGAAAAGAGGAGGAAATTTACAAAAATTAATCCTACATCCGGAAACTAAAGAACCAATATTTATAATTTTCTAAGAGAGTTGAAAATACGTTCTGAAACGGTTACTATGGCTTGCACAAAACACGTCCACTTTGCATCTTCAATGAAAAAATATTATTTCAACTTATCAAATATCAAAATTTAGAATTGAAAAGACTCGGGCACCTACTGGAGGAATAAATGAACAATTATCCGCAGTCAAAAAAAATTAATCCTGATTTTACAGTCAATTATGCATTAGTTAATCAATAATATTTTTTTTAACAGGGTTTTCTTGGAGCTATTTTTGAAAGGTCTCAGAACAGATTCCCGTTGGAAAATAAAAAAAATTGTCATTTTTCCATTTGTCGATCCGTTTTTAATAAAAATTATTTATAGAAATTTTCATCTGCCATTGTTTAAAAATTTTTATTAACTAATGGGTTGTTTACAATATTAGTTAAACATTTTTGGGAAACATAATTTTTGATGCAAATTATGATTTTGAAAATTTTGTTCCTTCAAAACAGTTTGTATTGCTTGAAAGCGGATTTGTTGATAAACAATTTTTCCACCACATGTAATTAATATTAAGGAACCACTTTTTTTCTGATAATTTGTCTTACTCTTTGATAACTAAAAAAAAAATTGTTTTCATTCAAATTTTCATTGTTCATTTAATAACGGTTTGTTATAAACAATTAGTCTAAAAATGTTTCCCTTTCTACACAATATAACACAAACAACCATGTATTTTTTGAGAAAAAAAATTATCTATATTATATACAGAATCTTGAAAATTATATTCTCCTTTATTCCAACGTTCTCACCTGGTTTTTTACGTTTAAACTTATTATAACTTATTGAGATACGATGAAAAACTAAGGATTCATTTATTCTCTATTGATAAAAAAAATTCAGCCAAAATTAAAATCTTACCCAAATATTTATTCCATTTATACCAGTTGTTTATAAAAATATTCCTGCAATTTTTTTTATAAACTATCACTCACGTAACTTTTTATCCAAGGTATATAGATATTAATCAGTAATTTCAGCTGATTAATTTTACTTTGAATATATTATTGTATGGATTATGAATACAAATAATAAGTTAATAAGAATTTTTCCTTAAATTTATTAGCCTAAGCATCTTACAAACTAAATATGAACTGAAAATTGTGTTAATTTTGATTGGGTTTTTTTATCAATATATTTCTTTAAGAGTAAGGAATTGGTCTACTTCATCTCCTGAAGACCCCAACTTTATTGGTGAAAAGTGCTTGGTTTTGGATTTATTCTACGTCACGTCAGAGGTTCCAGTTGTAACTTTCATCAATTTCAGTTCTTTCCAAATTATCTTGCCATTTCTTTTCATATTTGAATTCGTATTTTCATTTTTTTGTAAGAACCCATCCTGTATATCCCAGAGGAAGATGTCCTAAGATATCCATTCAGTAAACCATTCAATACCTATATTATTATTAGTACAGTAGAATAATTTCAAAGTCAAGAAGTACATCAAACGGGGTGAACTTGTTCTGAAAAGATTACAAATTTCTACTGATTGGTGCAGTTATAGAAATTAACATAAAGATAATACAATATCCACGGGACACATGTCATTAACTTGTCAAAACATGAACTACATTTTAAGAAACTTATCGGAACAAAATCCACACAAATGGAAGATATCATTGAAAGGAAGAAAATATCTCTCTCCAACTGATCTATCTCCAGAAGAAATGAATTACTTACTATTAACAGCAACTAATTTGGAGAAAGGTACTTGTGTTAACAAACGAGCTATTGCTGGTAGAAGTATTACAATTCTACTAAACCAACCATGTTTGAAGATGCAAACTTGCATATATAACACTGCAAAAATGCTTGAAATGTCTATAAACCTCTTGATTCATACAAACTGGACTGCGTGTCAGAATCCACTAGATGCTGGTAAACTGCTCTCTACAGGATCAGATATAATATTTTGTCAGTCTCCCAGACACAGCAAGTTACAAGTGTTTGCTCAAGGAGCTACTGTACCTGTTTTAAACCTCAGGTGAAGTAAGTCTCACAGGTCAGAGAGTTATGTATGTTATCTCATGATCAACGCATTGCGTTTCTTAATAGAAATTGTAAATGATCTGAGTAATTTTTTGAATAATATGAACTACCATCAACGATATATTTCTTGGCATTAAATGGTTCAATATTAAAGCTTAAAGGTGGGTATCATTTCACCAAAACCTAAATCAGAAATAATTTCAAAAAATTACTTCGGTAAAGTGAAGAAAAAAATTGTTTCCTTTAGAACATATCTATGGTTCAACAACTGTGCCTAAATTCAGTTATAAAAAAATGTTCTAGACCACGAGTTTAACTATACGTCCGATATTCCATCCACCAGTGCCACACAGACATACAAATATGAATAAATAGCATGGCAAAGAAGAAAAACAAATTAATAAAAAACTAATGAAAAAAAAGATGAGGAGTTGATTATAGTGATAATTTCAGATTTTGATTCTATCCCGTGCCAGAATTTGTTGGATTCAAGGTAATTTTATAGTCGGCAGGGAATGCTAAAGACTGAAGTGCAAGTTTTGATAATAATAGATGAAATGCAGAAATATTAATTTTTCCTAGAGTACTTACTATCATTCGGGAGTCCTGAAATTTTTAATTTCTGTCCAGTTTGATTCATTTGGATGATTAGTGATCTCATTGTATTTTAATCTATTTTTTTCTTCGTGGGAAAAGATAATACTTTGTTAAATCAGGATAATACATGATTTTCTTCATGTCATTTAAAATTATCTCACCATATTGAGTGTAGTCAATAGAGCCAAAGAATAAGTTTCTCAAGTGAAGTATATACTTGGTAACACTTGGTTACAAAAAAAAGAGAGAGATACAAATGCACAGAGCCACCAGCAGAAGCCAGCCGCACATTTGTGGTATGGTTGATAGAACTTGTGTTTACAAGAAAATATCAAAATCACCACGGAGGCAGCTATAGCTACCTGCGTGACATCCGGTCCAGGAAATCATACAAATATGAAGTTTATTGAGTGTCTTGATATAAAAAAAGAAGCGGCTGGCTTCTGCTGCTGTGCATTTGTATCTCTCTCTTTTTTTTTCATCGAATTTTTCCAACAAATTTCCATTTGGATGAATAGAAATGAAAACTACTATTCATTAATCACGCATACTTTTACTGAGGTGAATTTTGAGGTGATCCTAATACACATATAAACATTTTCTTATAAGATGACGCCTTGCTTGATAAAGCAAGACATTCTGGTATTATTATACAGTGCAAACTACAGTACCCCTCCATTCAAATTTCGAACGGGATAATATGTCAGAGTCGGACAAAAATTTTGTAAAAAGGAATCATTATTAGTACTTTTCAATATAAAAGCCAACAGTGTAACATATTTTTTCTTTGAAGAAAACAGGTCTTGGGACATTTCGTATGAAATGTATTACAATTCTCTATACAATATTTTTCACTTTTTTGAATTTCGCTAACCAGTTACGAAGTTATTGATGTTTGAATTGGGGACTAGGAATTTCAGAACCCCGTCACCTTTGCGTCAGATTTTTTAAATTAATGTCGATTGGAGAGAAAAACTAATTACTAATATATTTTGCAACAAATGAGACATAACATTATAGCATTTCATTTCAACCACGTTTTTATTTGTCTCATGCATAAAAAACATTTGGGCAATATTCTAAAACCTCCTGACAGTTAAACAATCTATTTTAATGCTAGCCGTACTGTCACATGTTGCATAATATAAACTTTAGATTTGACATAGTCCCAAAGGAAAAATCGAGTGGAGTCTAATCGGATGAACGAGCAGGCCATTCCAACTGATCGCGTCTACCAATCCACATGCTCATCCAACTGATCCCTTACAGGACTTAACAAAATTTGGGAGTGCCCCTTCATGTAGGAAAACAACTGGATTTTCGAATTCATCTTTTCCAAATAGAAATGGGGGTCACAAGACCCCCTTTTCTATTTTAAACATGATTCATTATCATACAAATTTGGTCCGTCTTTGATATTTTGTTCTGTTCAAAAGTTAAGAGGGAGGGGGACTATTTTCTGAAGTTCTTAAACATAACCTACTAAGATGGAGCCTGCAGGTCCCATTTGTTTCAATGAATTGATTCAGTCTATAAATTTTTAAAGACGGATTTATGACTAACAAAAAATCAAATAAAAAACATTTTTCTATCACAGCTCTTGCCAGTTTGTATCACTCAATATTCTATCGGATCTACTGACCCTTCAGAAGCATTTTGGTAAAGTTGATGGATTAACACTTGCTTGGATTGGTAAACCATGCCCGCTAATGAATACATACCTATCAATTGCCCCTTTGTTGGGAGTTCGTATAAAGTACTACTCTGTATGTGGGGGTCCTATGTCTCCATTAGCCATACATAACCTTCAAGAAAGAGATAAAGTGTATAAAGAACGAGTAATTGAGTGCAAAGATATAAAGCAGGCCGTCTCAGGTGAGTCATTATGTTAAGTTTCTGGTAATCACAGCTGGCAGTTGATCTCATGAGAATTGAATTAGAGGTCCATGAAAACAATAAACTTTATTTATGGATTTCACAATAATTCAAGATAAGAGCTGCTGAATTGAGATTACCAAAAACAGCTGTCAGATCAGCAAAAACACAATCTACACAAAATTTGAAATTTTCATCTTTAGATAAATAAGATAATGAAATGGCACTGTGAACTCTCTTCTTTTTTATCTACCATATATTCAAATGATATTGTTGATATAGATGTCCATGATTATCTTAGATTATAATAGAATTTCAAGAAGACTGCACTTCGTTTGCCTCTCTTAGAAAAAGATGCAATATGTTTAAGATATGACCTATCTGATTTCTAGTGCTTTTTTCAAATAGAGTCCATTTATTTCGGATTTTTTTTATAGTATCGTTTAATACATTTTCACGCTCTCCAAATAGTTGTGTTAAAAACAATTATAAACCACTGATGATTTGATTTTCTGTCAGGAGCTCAAGTTATCATGACCAACAACCATACTGAAAAATCAATGACATTGAAAAAGGCAGATTTGGATAAATATGCCGACCAGAGATGGGTGTTCCTTCATAATCTTCCAAGATCCTCGATAGAAGTTGAAGAAGAGATATTTCAAAGTGAAAAAAATCTACTATGGAAATCCTTTTGTAATGCAAAATGGGTATGTGCGGCTATCATCACCAGATTTATAGATGTACCATATTGACTAAAAATATTTCAGAGTGAAAGGTGTTCCTATTAACTCCAGAAACTTACTTAATATAATAATAAACAAACATCAGATATGTAAATATTATTTACTGTACAATCATACTTTGATTTATAAATAAAATTATTCGGCATACTACATAGTACACAGAAATTCTTTGCATTTTTCATTTTATATAAAATACTAAATCTAAATAAAGAACAAAATATATATAGCAAACAATTAAACAATAATTTACTTATTCTACATTAGACATTTTTGTTCAAGCCTTTAGTTTCTCTGCTCAGTCCAGTGTTATAACATCTGAAAAATATATTTTATTAGAGAAGTAATAGAAAACCACTTTCAAAATTTGTTATTAGAATTTGGAAGTTTATAAATGTTCAATTTCGAACTACAAATAACATTTTTGTCAATTATTGAAAATGCTCTTAGTAAAATTACTAAATGACATTACATTTTCAGAAAAGTAAAAAATAGTAAGTAATGTACTTAAAATAAACACCTGTTGTTTCAATATGTTGGGGTATTTGTGATACACTGTTTGGAACCTTTGGTGTAGTAATGAATATTACTGGAGTTTTTCCCTAACACCAAACCGTTATTTTAACACCTCGACACGTGTTTCGTTCACCAAGTGATCATCTTCAAGAGGAAGATCAAACTGCTGGGGTGAACAACATATTTATTCCTAATACTAAATGAAAAATGATGTTTCTCAATACACATTTTTGCAAATATAGTTGCACCACAGTGTGAACTATTTAAAAGCAATAAATTGATGAAGATTGATGAATAGAAAAGTAGGAGAAAAACCGCAATATGCCTATGAAATTGGAATGTAATATTTGAAACAAAAAATGTTACATGTTCAGAAGTAAAAAAAGTATTATTCGAAACAAATACGTTTGTTAAAATGGCTGTATCCTTACAAAATTCCCGATTAATGCTCATCCTTCAGCATCATGTAAACATATATACTGCAAAAAGAACCCGAACTTCTACTTGAAAAATTATTCTCAGAGCATGCAGACCACTGCATTGAGACCAATATGCTTACAGATCAGGTATGTCGATAGAAACGGCTTTATGCCTAGTCACGGAAAAAGCAGAATATACTCACAAGAACAAAAAAGGGCTTTAACTGCTTTTTGGACTTAAAGGGTGTATCTGCTAATACGTCCCCAGATTCAATCATCCAAGCGTTGAGAAGAAAAAGGATCGACAACACACTGCCGGTGGACAGAAGTCATGCTTAGAGCAAAATTGGTACACAACCATCATGGAAGAGATAGTAGTAGCGCGGGTAGCAAAGGAAAAAACTACCTCAATGGTGGTTTTGTCCCTAACCTAACCACCTCAAGAGTAGTTGTATCCCCACTCTTAGGGAACATTGTAATAAAAGAGTTACTATGTATTCTGAACCATAATGGATACAAAGTACTGACTAGTCATAGGAGTCATAGTGAAATGACACATCCAACAGGCCCTGAATATTATAACTAGACCCGGTTGACCTGGAACAAACATCTGGAAAGAGTTAAAAGAAAGGCAGAGGTAGCATTGTTGCTGGCCTGGCACCTACGGAAAAGGGATGGGGGATAAAACCAAACATCATTGTCTTCACACCATGTTGGTTAAATCCATGATAGCATATGCATCTATGGTATGATGGCCAAAGATGAAACAAACGACCATTTTATTAACAAACTAAGCAGAGTTCATTGGAGCTACATTGGAGACACTCTTGAATCTTCCTCCTTTACATTTAGTAAAAAGAGGGGCGCAAGAATGAATGAAAGAATGAGAAAATGAATTTACATATACTTTACTACAAATATAGATGAAAAATTTAAAATACTCAATGAATCTATCCTAACAGTAATTGATCGTCATGCCCCTATACGGTTAATAAAATTAACAAAAGCACCTTCTCCATGGTTGAACGATAATCTCAGAAAATTGTGAACCTCAGAAACAAAGCCAAATTGAAATACACGCAAACTAAATCAGAAGATGATTTTCGTCATTATAAAAATCTCCGAAACATTACCAACACTTCTATAAATCATGAAAAAAAAAGTTTATTTCAACCGTGTTTGTGCCAGTAAAGACCAGAAGCAACTATGGAAAGAGCTGAGAAACCTGAATGTTACAAGCAGAAAATCTTACGTTGCAATCCCAGAAAATTTGAATGACGCCAATCAGATCGACTCCCATTTTGTGAATAGTGTCTCAAATTTCAATAATGACAACAAAGAACTTATTGAATTTTATAATAACAGCTTATCCCCGAATCTAGACGGAAATAATTTCGAATTTCACCTTGTATCTGTAGAAAATGTTGTAGATGCAGTAAATTGCTTGAAAGCTAATGCAACTGGAGTAGATGGTATTAATATGACAATGATAAATATATTCTTTCCGATAATAAAAAATTCTTTATTACATATAGTCAATAGCTGTATTCTTGAAAATTTTTTCCCAACTCAATGGAAATATCCATATGTTATACTTGTCCCCAAAACAGCTGATACTTTGGACTACAAAGATCTCCGACCCATAAGTATTCTACCCACCATGTCTAAGTTATTGGAACGCATTTTGAACAAACAAATCAGGGAATATATAAATAACTTTAATCTAATGCCTCTCTTTCAGTCGGGTTTTAGGCCTCTACATAGTACAACAGCTTTGATTAAAATAACGGATGACATATTGGCAGCAACAGATACAGGAGACATCTCGTTATTGATCTTACTGGACTACAGTAAAGCATTCGACTCATTGAAACCAGAAATTCTTATATCTATGCTCAATTACGTTGGCCTCTCTAAAAAAGCCGTTAAGATGATGCAAGAATACTTCACAAATAGACATCAAATGATGTCAAATAGACATCAGAATTGCTGAATGAAGCTGTTGCTGACATCAATACTGAACTTCAAAACATTTTTTATTATTCTGTGAAACACGAACTGCAACTCAATTCTGATAAAACGCAGGTTCTCATGTTTGGTTCCAAGTTATTGTGCCAAAGGTATTTACCTCAAGTAAATATTTCTCTGAATGGTATAACTGTAAATATAGTAACGGAGGCAACAAATCTTGGCTTGATATTAAATAATAATTTCAGATTCAAAAAGCAAGTTTCATTATATATCCAGAGAGCTTACGCGAACTTAAGATTAATTTACCCTCACCGAGCATACCTAAATACTCAGACAAAACTCAATTTATGCCAGACTCTCATCCTTTCACAATTCACC
>WOGP01011285.1:0-10007 GCA_015342065.1 Leptinotarsa undecemlineata
CCGTGCGTATTTATCCCGTTCAAAGCAATCCAAATCGTTCTCGAACACTAACGCGCTGGTCCGGCTGGTCGGTTCTAGCCGATTCTAGCTTGATGGCGTCAGCGGCAACGTTGCCGCTGTTTATGTTTAATATTATGATAATTAGATTTTTTCGTGGAGTTTTCGGAAGCTTCTCTGATTTTTGCAGTTTGTATTTTTCAAATTAAAATCGTTGTGAGAGCTACCAGAGCTGCCTCCGCGAGCTACCGGTAGCTCGCAATCGACAGGTTGGCGACCACTGTTCTAAAAGATAACGAAGGAACTCATGGGCGTCTTGATGCAATCAGGTAATTAGTGAACCATTTAAATTTAATATGGATTAACTTATTCCTCTTCAAAAGTCTCCACACAGTAGAAGGAGATATCTCACAAACATTTGCGACGGAGTAGAGCGTTCAGGATTTAGTACCATCTTACCAATTATTTGCATTTGCCGGAATGGACGGATGACCTGGGGGCTTTTTGTTATCTACACTACCGGTAATTGTGAATTTGGGAACAAGTTCCTTCAAATATTTTCTACAGATGGAAATATTCGGAAAAAGTTCATTGAAAATCCTTTCGGTCTCGTGAAAGTTTGAGATGGCGCCATCTTAAAAGTTTCATCTGTCAATTTCTCTTCAAAATAAAATATTCATGTATTCATTTCATTATCCCAAATTTCAATTTTTTGAGTTTACCCGTTCAAAAATTAAAAGGATGGGGGGCATTAAAGAAATGCACTGTATATCAGAGCATTATGCATAGTCCCGTTTCTTTATTGATGAGTTGTGTACATAAAACTTTCACTTCATTGTTACAGGTATTGCATTTCCCAGTATAATTTTTTGGGTGCATTATCGAACACTACCCGAGGAATAATAACATTCTAATTTCCTGCATCTCACATGGCTGTGTAACAACTTATGAATAACACAAATAAACAATGATCCCATAACAAATTTCTATAGATTCTAATCTCGGATCAATAGAATGTGAAATTACTGGTTATTCCAATGTTCGTTCATGTGGGTGTGTAAAAAACTGACTAGCAGTTTTGAGACCTATAATATAGATGTAACTAATGCTATTCATTTGTTAATGTAGATTGTAATTTATTTGAGAATTGTAAGTTAAAAATAATCCACTAATTTATTTATTCCTCGGGTTATAAATAAAATTTTGGAACTATAAGTCTCTCGAATTGGACAACTTTAGGTTCAAACAATGGCCTGAACAATTTTTTACTTCGAATATAATTCATAGAGATATCGTGTTACTGTGTTATTTCGTAACTTCAGCTAGTATACCGAAAGCAAAAAGTATTACCGAATAGACTGACTTATCTCGTTTAATAGGGGGCACAAATCAGAAACTGATTTATACAGTACAAATCCAAATGATTGTTATCAGTAGGTATCTTGTGTAGTGTGTACAGACTATGTAATTTCTCAGTACATTCAAGAATGTTGATGTCAAACATCTATAGCCGCACGTTGAACCCATTGTTGTTGTGGCTACGCATGTTGTGGCTACGGGGCGCCATGCGCAGGCGACTGTGCGATTCTCTTCCCACTGGTTCTCTCTCCAAACTAAGCTCCGATACCTATAGTGTATACAGTTGTGTTTACTTAAGTATACATGAGCTGTGTTTTACTTAATAGATTATTTTATAAAATCATTTAAAATAAAATATGTCTGACAGTGATAATTTAGAGAGTGAAAGTGAGCAGCCACCTGCAAAAAAAGCAAAATCACACTACGACTCACTATCAAATAATCAGTAAGTTGATTTATATTTTTTATTATATAAATAAAGTGTGCATATATCTGTGTATCAAGCCCGCGTATATTTGGTTTGTTTCAAGAGTCAGTAAATGTAAAATCTACTCTCTTGGTGGATTACAATTTACACAATTTTTATAGCAGATGATATTTTTAAATTAATGATTAATTGATTTTAATTTCATTCTAATGGGAAATAATGCACTCTAACACTTGCTTGATGAATACCTAAATTTTATAAAACTGACAATATTATATTTTAAAATCAGCTGAGAGCAAGTAGCCCACGAATGTTTTTCTATTTTTTTATTGACAGAAATATCCAAAAGTTAATCAATTAATTTTTTAATGATGCTGAAAATTATATTGAAACATTCATTACTGATATTTATAATTCAAGATATTTAGTAATATGTTGCAATAACTAGATTAAGAATCTTGAGTTTAGTAGTATATTAGAGCCACATTAATTTTTTTCATGTACATTTTATTTATATAATTTTATAAATATTTCAGTACCCAACAATCATCACAAGAATCACATAATATTATTATTGATATCTCATATCTGACGCTAAGAACAACGATCCTCAAAAATCGAAACTCATGCAAGATGGTGATTAAGGAGGTCTTACCTTTAAACGTGCAATATTGGCTAACTTGAGAGGAAATATTACAAAACATATTCAGCCATTTTGAATTTTCAATAGAATAGACTTATGAGGAATAAATATTACTGAAGTTTTTTCCCAACACCAAATCGTTATTTTTAACACCTCTTCACGTGTTTCGATCACCAAGTGATCATCTTCAAGAGGAAGATAAAACTGGAAACTTCGCGAAACTAATGCTAATTATGCTATACAGATATATCATTCAGGTAACCATACAGGTATACCATCCATACAGGTATACCACCCTAAATTAATTTTACAATTAGCGTTATCTATTATTTTACAATATGTCCCATATGTAATGTTTATATGTTATATAAAACAATTTTCAGCTATATAACAATTAATTTCACAATAATGCCTATCTGAATATATTTACAATGTGCCCTTATATAGTAATCAGTAAACCCAACAATATTATTTTAATAAGTTATTTGGTATTGGTCCGTCATCGTTATTCATAATATTATTTATCTTATTACTACACTCTCATAGGCATCTAGTTGCCTGTTGTTGTTAACTTGTCTAACTAAGCTTAATGAACTGAAGTCTATGGACTGGTTTTGTTGCAAAATATGATGGACAACTTCTGATTTTCTATGTCTTCCATATTTTAAGTGTGCTATGTTTTCCTTATATCTTACTTCAATAGATCTTTTTGTCTGTCCATAATGCAATCCTTACATGCAATTTCGTAAATTCCGAATTCTCGACTTTGTCTTTTGGACTTCCCAAAAAGGCTCTGTAGTGTATGGCTTGCTTAAAAAACCCCTTCATACCTAGTTCCTTGAAAATCTTTCCAAAGTTCTCCGTATATTGGTGATATGGAACTGAGATATATTTATCTTGGTTTTTGTCCTTTCTGAAAGTCGAGATTTCGTTCATTCTTAACCTCACCGTCTTTTTCCTTATTATGTCATCTACAATACCCCTCGAGAAACCGTTAGTGGCTGCTATTTCCTATATTGTACGTTTTTCTTTCGAGAACCTATCATGTGTTAGAGTGAAAGTCAAAAGACGATGCACCAAAAAATTCAACCCAGCACGTTTGTGCTGTCCACAGTGATGTGAACTGTCAGGAATATACCTCAGGAAACGTGTTTGTTTCTTTTCCTCATTACCAAAACGACAAAAAATGTTAGTTGTCCCTTATTTTCTAACTCATACGTGAATTTTATTGATGGACATATATTATTTGAAAGGTTAACAAAGTCCTCAATATTCGATTTATTGGTATCGAACATCGCGAAAATATCATCCTCATATATTAGTCAAATCCTAGGAAAATACTTTGACTTTTCTTTGGTTTCTATTTCGAATCTGCTCATAAACAGGTCTGCTAGGTAGGGAGACAAGGGATTTCTCATGGCCGTTCCTTCCTGTTGTTCATAAAAGCAACCTTCTACCTGGAACCGATTTTGTTTCATACACAAAGTAGTAAGCGAAACGAATTTATCGATTTCGTTATTATTGAAATTATTTTTCTCTAGTAATTCCCTGAGGTATTGCATGGTCTGTCAAATTGGGATGCTAGGAAATAAGGAACTAACATCAAAAGAAATCAATCAAAAGAAACAAATGTACGTTGTATGAACTCTAAAGAATTTTTTATACTAAAACCTGGTTCCGCAATAGATAAGGTTTCAAAGTCCTTAGTGAGCCAATTTGTTATTTGGTAGGTAGGAGCTCCAATAGCTAACACGATGGGGCGCTTTGATTTTCCTGGTTTGTTGATTTTTGGGAGGCAATATAGTTTCAACACCGTTAGGTTGGAAACTTGTCTTGTCTTGAGGACGTCTTTACTTCGGCAATCATTTTTGGTAACGGGTTCCTGGACAATTTCGCATACGGACCGTTAGTAATGAGGATATTGACCCTTCGTAGTAGTCCGATTTATCCAGAATTACTACTTTGTTACCTCTGTCGGCTTTCAAATAAAATACTTCCTTGTCTTTCAATCATTTGATAAGTTTCTTTTGGTTTTTATCGTTGTTTATTGAATGATTCGGTTTATCTGTTATCATGTTCTTGGAGATTTGATTCCTGACTTTTTCTCGACCTAGTCCCTTCGAGGAATCGGGTATATTTCGAATTGAACTTTCAACACTAGCAACGATATCCTCAAGAACTTTCTCGGAAAGCGGGATGCCAAATTTCAAACCGTTGTTCAAAAGGTTGATCTCTTTCTTATTAAACGATTGTGATGAATGATTTTCAACAATATTTATGACTTTCAGAGTGGTTTCTTTTGGTTTACTCTTAGATATGAGGGTTTTGAGTTTACTAGTCAGTGTACATATTTTTCTGATATATTTTGATTCAATCATCCGAAACATTGCTCTCTGAAAGTCATTCCATTGTACGTAATCATTTTCGTCTAATCTGTATGTTAGTTTTTTATATAGACTATCTGACTCTAAGAGACTACGGTTAGTGTACAGATGATCGATTTCTAAATCAAGCCATTTTTCTTTGGGGAATTTTTGAACTTTATCAGCAACTGAAGACTTAATAGGAATATTTACGTTAACAGCATTTGGAAAAAGTGAATATTTTTTATAGCTCTTCAGAAACCAAATATCTCCTGGTATTAACCTAATTTTAGTTGAATACTCACGATACAGATGATTCAGTTCCGTTGACCTGGTCGTCATTATGTACTTATGAAGTACTGTTTGGAACCTTTGGTGTAGATGATCACTTGGTGATTGAAACACGTGTCGAGGTTAAAAATAACGATTCGGTGTAAGCCATTTCCTAAACACCAAATTGAAATTTTCTTGACGTAGGAAGTTTATTCATCCTCTTATAGTTGGTCACTTGGTGATCGAAACACGTGTCAAGGTGTTGAAAATACCGGTTTGAAGTTGGGATAAAACTCCAGTAATATTATTTACTACAGCAAAGGTTCCAAACAGTGCAACACAAGAACTAGTAGATAAGGCAACATTGTAAAATACATTCAAAACAATTAAAACGCAGGTACATGGCAAGGGTATCATTGGTATGAATAAGGATAGCATTCTATGTTTTTTAAACTTTCCCTTGAAGGATATACCATTGGAAAGATGTGGCAAGACCAAAACATGACAAGTTCACGTCAAGCATTTTTAGACGGCTGGTCTATAAGATCGAAGTTACCTTCTGGAAAACAGAAGCGACTGGTTATCACCCACATTGAAAGTGTTTGGTTGGGGGCAGTTTATTGATGTTCGAGTGAAAGTATTCTAGCGATTACCATCAAAACATGAATGGCGATATATTTGAAGAATATTTTGAGCGAATATTAGACCTCATTCCACACAACTCTGTGATAGTGATGAAAATGCAAGTTATCATTCTAGAAAAAATTAAAGAATACAACCAATGTATGGAGAAAAGGGGCTTCGGCAAGAAAACATGTTGAAAGTATAAATGAACTATTATCCATACTATGCTCCAATAATGTTGAAATAAAAGTTGTCAAAATACTCTTTAGGACTCCTCGAAAGTGTCGATTCTGAGAAATAGCGGAAATGAATTGAACATTTGACAATTAGATCATTTGGATGCAAAATTGGAATCATAATATCCGATGAAGATTCATCGGATATGTTTGATGATAACACACCATAATTTTTGCTCATACCCGAATGTCTTCTTGAATGAGCATACCTTATTATCTGAATATTCTAAATTGATATGTAATAATAATCTAAATTGTTCATAAATCAATGAACACAATTATAAGTTTCAACAAGAATTGTCGAATAAACACCCAAACGCACGCCTCTCCAAATATGATACTACCCGAACAATACACTCTTTTTTTTCGACTAGTTGTCATACAAGAATAGGGTGAAACCGGTAAAGTATTATAAACTTAGCTTCAACATCACAAAATTTTCATAACCCTGTTAGCGTTTTAATACTTTTTTAATTGAGAAACAGAGTACACGGAAACAATATAACTTCAATTCAACGACCTTAAATTTTAATATAATTATTTACAAAAATTCAAAACTCATTGTGAATGATCCGAAATATAATTTCGGCTATAAAATTAATAATTCAAATTCATAACACAATTTTGTGAAATCTTTTGTTGAAACTCTGATCTACTTTTAAATTCATGAGACATAAATAAAGTTTTCCCTACATTTTGTTTTGGTTAACTGTATGTGGATATTTTTTCTGGATCTAATTAATCCCGGAACTGTGCTAATTGGAAACTGTATGCAAAATTTAATGAGAGAGAATGAGATTCACTGAAGGAAAAGAACCAAAATAAAAATCAGTTTCAACGGTCGGGCGTTAACTTGGATTTGGATAATTCAGTTGTGTTGTTCCACTTCCTGATTGAATTCACTGCGACGTTCGAAATTATTTGGATTTTTTCGTAACAATTTTATATAATTCATGTTTCCTATACACTGAAGTGATCAGATTGTCTGTGATCCGTGGATTTTCCTAAGCTGGTTTCTTTCCATTTCGGTTTATACACTCAGTCAGTTTTTTCCAGCGAGTTTTTTCATGAGTTCATTGTAATGAATATAAGATGCTTTGTGAAACTTTCGGTAGTCAATGTCGGAGTTAATATCTACTAGACTCTATTGGGACTTTCATTCAGACGAATTCATGTGGCATGTGTGGAATTTATTTTTTCATTCTGGAAACTATTTTTATGTTCCTTCATGCGGATTTTGAACATTTTTCTGGTTTGACATTCATAGAGTCGTTCTGTTCCATCTCCATACTGAATGTGATAGAAGAGAATTGATGAAATTCAAACACTTAGTCAAATCTCTGTTCGTTCTTGTGAAACATACCAAGATATCATCCACATATCTATATCAATACATGAAACTTCTTACCAGTGGGTTACCAAATCGTCCATGAATATCTTTGTCAGAATAGGACTAAGTGGGTTTCCCATTATGAGACCTTTGCAGGACGAGTAAAGAATTCATTGAACTAGAGGTAATTCTTTGACGAACAAACCGTAAGCAAGTGTAATTTTTCTTTTTTCACTACCAGATTAAGAGACTTTTCGTCCAATAGATTCTGTACAAAAATTACCGTTTCATTTGGAGCAATACTGAGAAACATATTCTTCACATCGAATGAAATGAATGAATGAATTCAATATGATAAAAAGTTGACAGGGAATTTCTGCATAAAAAAATCTTTTACATACTTAGAAATTTCAGTAAGGAAAGAATTTGAAATCCTCTGAAACTTTGCTTTTTCAATTCAAAATCACTTAAGGTTATGAAAGGCCATCCGAAGTAAAATCCGTAGGTTTCGTACTTTCAGAGCTTCTTCAAATCATTTTCTTCAAACTTTAGGAAATTTTCAGAGAAAAATATGGCTTCTTTCCTTTTAATTCCATCAATTTTCGAACTTTGAATTCATCTTGTATGAATATTATATTCACTCTGAAATGAATGTCTACTTTACGACATGAAAATGAAATTTCTTTGATGGAAACCTCTTTCCGTTAGGTCACGAAACCAAAAGTCAGATTGAACCCTTACTGAAAATGCTTTGAAATGAATATTTATTCACGATATGAATACTTCATTATTCGACACATTATTCCATGTTTTAAGATCGATGAAGACCCAACAGAATAATTTTGCGTTTTGAAAGTTACATCACAGCTTCTAAATGGATAATAGCTTTGGAGATGGATAAATTTGGAGGAAAATGATATAATGATTTGCAAACAATTTTTTTCCGAAAAATATTTCTGACTAATAACTCAGACTGCTCAATTCAATATCATAAGCATTCTTGGATAATTCATGGTATTACATCACAAATATTCAATGAGATATTCAATCTGGTTGACAATGTTTCATTTTGAATTTGAGGTTATGATTTAGGTTTTCTGAAAATGTTACTCAAAATACTTTTTTTATTATAAATTTTTTTGAGATTCATTTATAAAAATATTTTTTGTTGGTTTCAAACTTCAAGAGAAATTTGGATACCGCCAAATGATTTCAATATTTTCCAAATAGTTTTATTAGTGATTATCCTTTAAAATATTAGATATAATATTGTTACGCTTCTGAATTACATACCTAAATGAGTGGCAGACTCAATAATGCGCACTATAGACTACAGGCAAATTCAACTCTCGTTAATGATATTCGTTGCATTCGCCATTTTTTCAAAAGTTTCCTGAGTATCTATTGAAAACACTTTCCCAACACCAAAACAAACATTACGGTCTTTCTACGCGCGTTTCTCTAACCAAGTTAGCGTCCTTAGGAGTTAGCGAAACGCGCATCGAGAGACCGTAATGTTTGTTTTGGTGTTGGGAAATTTATGGTTATCTCAAGAAGCTGGGATTTTTTCCAGTTTGTATTTTTTTTATAAACAATCTGAACACTTTCATGAATCAATAATAGCAAAGTCAGTTGAGCATTACTTCGTTCAAATTCATGATTATTTGCTCAATTAACTTGAATTCTAATTTTTTTAGGGAATCACAAACTTCATGTTTGTTGCAACGATATTTAACACAATTTTAAAATTTCGCAACTCATATTTTCAACAAGGTCAAACATAACTTATGATAATATGTGTATTCAAAAACTCTCATTTGACGTCAACATTTTGTATTTGAAATTTTATGAAAAGGCTATACAAAATATTCGACAATTATGAAATCTATTCATTGTGGAATTGGCCGCGGTGGTAGTGCGCCCGACTTACGATCGGAAGATCGTGGGTTCGGTTCCCGCCTCGACCAGATATTTTTCTCGAGATAATTTATCTGGTTGAAGCGGGGCGGGGATGATTCTGCAACCGTGTTAGGAATCACACGTTAAAAGGTGAGACCTCGTTAGTCCTCAGCTCGCACAAGTTTCTCAACTTCTGAGAGTTGTCGTTCGTATCGGGGCGACAGCTGATTAACGGAAAAAACAGATTTTAAACAGATTTTTTTGAACAGATAAAGGAAAAACTGGGGAAGCATATATGCTGACTTCATGCATCTACGAAAAACATGCTAGTTGAAAACAAATATAATATATTAGCTATACCTAATGCTGCTAAAAACATGATAACAAATGATTCTTCAGTTTGGTGGTCAAAGATGAAATAAGTGACTGTCGTTAACAAACTGACGATAGGATCGATAATTTCACATATCGACAGGCTGCGATTGAAACCTTGATGAACGTGATTGGTCTGGAAATGCCATCAAACACTGGCGAAAAAGAGTGGATCTAATCTATACTTGGCAGGATTCTCAGAAATCACAAGCAGAAGAAGAATATATTTATTGAAATAGGTAACCCTAATGAACAATATTATATAAAACATATTACTAACATTATAAAAATTGAGTAAGTATAAAAAACTCAAAATGTAGACATAGTTCAAAATTGAAATTAAAAAATTAAAAAATTAAAACTTCTAGTTTTATAAATACCGACATATGCTATTAAAAATACATTGCAATATAGGTACAGCTCCAATACAATGATAAATAGAAGAAAACAACTCAATGATGGACTAGATTTCATTACATTTGGT
>WOGP01011286.1:0-10007 GCA_015342065.1 Leptinotarsa undecemlineata
GATTATAATTATGCGAAAAACACTTTTCTCTGTTATGTATGTTTTTCGTATAATTCAGCCTTCATATGAAAGTACCTATTTGTTTCGAAAGTATTTTTCTTTCGTGTAATTCAATGTTTACATGAAAATTGCTGTTTCGAGAGGGCTTTTTTTCAAGTTTGTGTCTGAAAGTTACTTCTTTGCATGATGTACACATCTATGTTTAGAGTTAATTTTTTCAAATTGATTGCTTCCTTACTTTCTTTGGAAGATTCCCACATATTTTTTATATCAAGATGGAGTACTAGAAAGCCAAAAACTTTCTTTCCCAAAAATTAATCACTCCTAAAAATATAACCCTTTCAATTTAAATTATAATGGATTTTCATCTAGTATCGGTCAATTCTATCATAATTAGTGAATTCTGGAAAGACAGGTTGTGACTTTCTACTTCTCCATCTTCATACAAAAATATGTGAGAATCTTCCAAAGAAAGAAAAGAAACAATCAATTTTGAAATAGGTAACTATACATCTACATAAAGATGAAGAAGTAGAAAGCCAAAACCTTTCTTTCCCAGAAATCAATCTCTCCCAAAAATATACCCTTTTCAATTTAGTGAATTCTTTTATTGAACATATTTAACTTAAGATCCGGTAAATATGTGTAGTATAGGAATTTAGGCTTTCACGGCTGTCGTCAATGTTTCGGTTGGTTTCTGTGTTTTACTGTGGTCTTCTTTGGTTACAATATCCAACAACTCAACAGAGTTTCAGTTGATACGTCAAGAAGAGTACTTCGATCACGCCACTGAAGATGACTGCCGTAGTTGCAGTTGAAACGTTTGGAGATTGTATCCAAAGAAGACCACAGCAAAACCCTGAAACGAATAAAAACAAATGTGGTTATTGAAAAAAGTATTGATCCACTTTGAGAATAATGGTGATTATTATTATTATTTCTTTTCGTACACACTTTAAGATTCTGTACAGTTTTTTCCCCCCAAGTAAACGTAATTTTTATGTAGTTTCTGATATGCCAACACTTAGAAAGTATGATTGTGAAAAATATTATTTTTTTTTTAAATCCGGCGTTTTAAGGATTGGGCAATGTGATTTTCATCAGATTTTATTATTTCCAGATTTTACTCCCTATAAAACAGTTGTTTCTAATTGTGATAATTTTAGGTAATTGAAACTGATACACACTTCTTCATCATCATGGAGTACTGCTCAGGAGGTGAACTTTTTGATCATATAGTTGAGAAAAATAGACTAACAGAATCGGAGAGTAGGATGTTTTTTAGACAAATTGTGTCAGCAGTGGCCTACTTACACAGTCTTGGGTATGCTCACCGCGATCTCAAACCTGTAAGTATATCAATATGACAAGCTTCAAAAATATTTTTTCAGACTTTCAAAATAGTTTTGAAAAACTTTAATGAAGTGAATAAAAACACTTTTGTCTAATTATCACTAGTTGATTTTATTTATACGACCGGTTTCGGGTTTGACCCCATTTTCATGTAGAAGAATAGAATAGAACTTTATTGGGACCATAAAAAATACAAATATTTTGGACAACTTACCTATTGCATTGCACAGTTACATAGAGAAGCTGTAAATGTAACAATAAAATTAAATGTAGAGTATGAAATGCATTTTAAAAATTCTTAACGAATAAAGAAACAGGAATAAAAAGTGGAAAAGATGCACTAGGTATCTCCAAGAGAATCCTTAAGAGTAACATTGAACTCACTCAGAATATACAGGCTCATTTTAGTGAGAAGTTTTTTCACTGTATTTCTGAAAAGTCTGAGTGGCAGATGTTTGATTTTTTCAGGAAGTGAATTGAAACAAGCGATGCCAATTGACTGAGTTTTACTTGATACTTGATAACGGGGTCAAACCCGAAACCGGTTGTATAAAATCAACTGGTGGAAATTAGACAAAAGTTTTTTATTCATTTCATTAAAGTGATCATGAACTACTACAAAATAAACAAGTCATCAATCACACATATTAGTTTTGAAAAAGTTTAAAGGATGTTACCATTATTTATTTTAAGGACATCCTCAAACTCCGATAAATATATAATTCCAAAAACTTATCTCTATAGGGAATGATAGTCCATTTCTGCAATGTTAGAGTATAGTCATAACAGAGTGAATGACTCAACAGATCTGTTACTTTAGTAACTGAATCCACAACTTTTCACATTCAATTACACTTGAGGGTCTCAAATTTACAGATTAATTAATAACTATTTAAAAAAATTAGAATTTTTCAGGAAATAACAAATCTGGAAAAAAGCACTAAGCGGAATTTTTATTTTTAACAGATATTGAAAACTTACAAAAACGTATAGCATTACAACACAGTTATAAAATTGTCAATTTTCAACATTTAATTTTCAGACTTTTTTTTATTTAAACAAAATGTTGATATTTATAAATACTATTAGGAAATTGATCATGAATGTTGTTTCTGAATATGTCATACTCAACCACCAGTAATTGAAAACTGAGATCGTAAACAATATTATAATTTTTAAAAGAAAAATTGTTTGTGTGAAATAATAGATATTTGTTCAGTTTGGCAGAGAAGTAACAGATTTAATGCCGTAGTCTAGCATTTCATTAAATTGATTTTTTTTATAAAAAACTTATATAACTTATTATTCTCAATATTCAATCTAATCATGTTATAATTTTTAATTTTCGACCGTTAAGTCGTATGTTTTAATAATTGTTATTATACCGAGGAAGCTAAGTTGTTAGCAAAACGCATCTAGAAATAAAAATGTATGTGAAAATTGTTCAATTATATCATGGATAAAATAATTATCGGTTTGATCGTTGTGCATGGTTAAAAGTTGTATGCATATATAAAATTTAGGATCCATGGATAGTTGGAAAAATCCACAAATAGGTTTTTGGGGATCAATAGTTGGTAACCTTGATATATTATAGAAGATAAATAGTTATTGTTATAGTATTGGTATGGATAATTCAGGAAACATTTGTTATTTCCGATACCTATTGCAGGTACCTGACTGTTCTATATTTAAGGACTTGTTTTGACAATATGTATCATGAGAATGGTTTAATAAACTGAAACTGGGTGTAACAAATAAAAAACTTAGTAGAAATCAGATAAAAGTTATTTTCTTTATGTATAAAATTGACTTGATTGTTTAATTCCCTAGCCCTGTCTATATCCACCCTGGGTATATTCGTAGATATCGAGGGAGCGTTTGATAAAACAACCTTTCCAACAATCACCCAGCAACTACACTCCAGGAATATTCCGCTGGTAGTAGGAGAATGGATATCCAAGATGATCTCTAGTAGAGCAATAAGTATCAGTGTAGTATCAGTGTGTAGGAAGCGGCTGGAGTAAAAATTTTAGGACCCAGTGGCACCTACAGCCTGATGACTTCAACAATTACGGAATTAGCCAAATGTTACACCGATCTTCAATCCCTAAAAAGATGGCATGGATTCAAAGCATGCATTCTTGCCAGGATCTCTCTTGGCAACCCTGGGAAGCTGGCGCCGAAGAAATATCTGGTGATGACCAGGAAAAATCTACGCTTAACAGTAGAATTTCTAACTGGCCACTGTCAACTAAGGAAACATCTCCATAATATGGGGCTAGTGGACACACCTCTATGCAGGATGTGTGAACAGGAAGATGAGACTATCAGGCATGTCCTATGTGAGTGCCTGGAGTTATCATCAATAAGAGAGTGTGTGTTCGGCCAGTATTGGCCTACACCTGCCGATATAAAGGAGATGTCTCCAAGTGACCTGTCCACCTTTCTGGAAAGGACAAGATGGACGATGATCTAGGAGGACAACTCCTCGGGAGGATGTACAGTGGGTCACATGTGGCCTAAGTGCTGTAGGCTTACACTCACCTTCCCTAATCTACAGATACAGTCCAGGAAAGACTGGGTTGATCTGTATATTTTCTAATTTTTTTAGTTGAAAGTCACCATTGTTTTTCAATTATCTTGAGAATGAATTTTTTGGAGAAGAGATTATTCTGTGTTTAAACCTTCTAACAAAACTTTTATATTTTCCTAAATAATGGAAAGTGATCTCTTGAAATTGAAGATTAGGAAAAAGAAGCAGAATATAATTTGTCTACAAAATTCAGAAAACTGGAAATTTATGAACTATTGTAATAAAGTTTTACTTAGCAGAATTATCGAATGCATTGAAATTTTCAACTTTATGGTCTACATATTCTATTATACAGATTACTTTGCATATTAACAATACTATATCCAAATATATTGAACTGTGAGCCTTTTTACAACGTCAAAAACAAATGTTAGTGATTTTTCATGGATACCAAAGAAATATTGTCGGTTTTAGCAGTACTTCACAAATGAATAAAAATAATTATACTATGATTACAAATGGCAAAACGTACTATTGAGTCAGTGGAAATATGTTGAAACATTGTTCACACAATCAATATCCACAGCAATCATTAATATTATAAAATTTCATTTACTTACATTTTTGTTATGTTCTGTATTTTGATTTGATAATTATTGTTAAGAGTTGAAATTGTAATAAAATTATGAATTTTGTCGTTTCTTTTATAAATATCTAATTAAATATACCACAAAAATAACCTACAGCAACTTGGTTTTGTAGTTGTTAACTAGAGTATTTTTTGGTCATGTGCTTATTATGCAGAGGAAGATTGAATAAAAATTTATTTTTTATAGCCTAGGCATTAATTTCTATGATTGATGAAAGTTACTAAAATTGATTAATGCCAATGGAAAAAAAAGTAATTTTCGTATAATTCCATATTCATATGAACTAGTTATTTCTAAAGAACTTTTTCTTTCATGCAATCGAATGTTCCTGTGAAAAGACTTTTTCTTTCAGATTGTGAAGTGAATTAGGAACTTAATTGCTTTCTTCAGGACTTTCCAACATTTTTTGAATGAAGATAGAAAACCAAAAAGTTTTTCTTTTTGGAAATTCTCCAAAAAATATCCCCCTTTCAATTCAAATATTCCTTCTTGAGGCAAACCAATGAATACATTTTTTTGTCAAATGATAGAAGGTTTGGTTAATTATACCTGAAGGTAAGCCTTGTACTTCACTAAATATCAGTTCAAGAATATCAATAACTGAAACAATACATTGCTAAATTATACTAGTAAAAGTGGTTAGTTTGTATATATTTAAATTCGAATAGGTAATGTCTATTGCAAACACTTCTGTTTATAGTTAACATTTATTTATTTTTTACTTGACAAATACTAAAATATGTAAACACTCTCAGTAAGTACATCACTATTCAGAAGTTTTTCCTCGTATTTGACTCGGAATGATTTTCAAAATATTTGTGGCTTCAAAAAATGTTTCAGTAATAATTCTGACCCAAATGATAATTGATCGATAAGGATATCTGACCATCAAAACAATTTTCTACATCTACTCATTAACCAACGAACAATAAAAACTATGAAAAGTGTACTGCTGTATTTTGGAAATTTCACCATATTTTACAGATCGTACAAAAATGACAATGTTTATATTTCAACAGTAACATTACTCAGGAAACTTATACATGTTTGAACAAATGAACTGTAAACACTTATTCTAGTCATACATATTAAAATTATTTAAAAACACTTTTAAAATGCATTATAGTTAAAAATAGTAACACAACATGTTCATGTGTTTCAACTGAATGAAACGAATTTGAAATAATTTCAGTGATTTGAAAACATAACATAAGCAATTCTATCATCTAAGAGTAAATATTCAAACTTATCTATGTAACATTTTACTAACAACTAATATTAATATCACACTTACATGTACATACATACAAGATTGTCTTGAAAATAATTACCTGGAATGATGAAAAAACTCTCGATTTCTTGAATTAAAAAAATATATTTTCCAAATCAATTGCTACAATGGAATTTCAATTTTGAATAAATATTTTATTATGGAGCAATATCCTCAATGTATTGTGCTATTGTAATATTTTCTATGTTTGGGTATCTCCTGCTCACATGCACATTTTTGCAATTTCCTCAGACAAACTTGTTTATATTCGAGTACAAATAGGAAGAAACAATTTGTTCGAAATAAAATCTGAAGAAGGCTGTAATTTTGGTTACTTATTATAGGTGTTCTGAAATCCCAACCTCAAATATGGTCAAAAGCTGCCAAGAGGAAAAGGGGGATTTCAAGGTTTCCATAATAGTGAAAAACTACATATATTGTGCGTAATATTCACTGAGTATTTCAGACATTATTTTTCAGCCATTCACGAACTTGCATATAAACTGATATTGGCATCATTTATCGTAGTCCCCATTCCAGTCAAAAGAGAATTAATCTTGATGGACCTATTAAGAATTCATCATTATTAACTCAAGTAACATTGAAATCATTTTTATTGCAAATCAAAACAGCTTTAAACTTTTTTATATAGCCTAACTGGGGTGTTCTCAGTCAGTGGGATCTGAATCAAACATTTTTATATGTAAAAAAACTTCTTGGTTAGAATTAGGAATATCTGTACTCTAATTTTTGTTACAGGAAAATATACTCCTTGATAAGCATCAAAATTTGAAACTAATTGATTTTGGCTTGTGTGCAAAACCTGAAGGGGGCATGGAAAATCCTTTGAGTACATCATGTGGATCTCCTACTTATGCTGCTCCTGAGCTGGTATTGGGAAAACAGTATTTAGGAACCGAAGTAGACATATGGGCTATGGGAGTGTTGCTGTATACTCTGTTGGTGGGAGCGTTGCCTTTTGATGATGATAGTATAGATGGTTTATACAAAAAAATTTTGGTAAGAATCTTTTAGTATACAAAGTGACTCTGATGACTTTGGTTCAAGTTTTCTAATTTCCAAAATTTTATAAACCTAAAAGAACGTCCCATTAGCAATAACTGTATTTTGAGTATATTCACACATTCTTTTCAAAGCTGAAAGAATGCAATAATAACGGGGAAAATGACAAAGTATAAATGGGAATATTTCAAAACTGCTTCAAGGTAACTTTATGACGAAAATATTTGAAATCATTCTCCAAGAATTACAGTATGTAATAAATGAAAAAAATATTTGGAAAATAATGTTTCATTATTTTGATTATTGGAAATAATTTGTAGAGTACCTAGAGTACTTAATCAAGTAAAGATTTTTCACGAGAATTATTCAGTAAGTTGACTGTATCAAAAGTAGTGCTGGAGGTAGAAACTAAATTTTTGATATCTATAAGAATGCATTAACTTCTGAATGACATTATAAGATGTTCTAATTTTTATGGAATTGGCCAAAATAGAGACATTTTTGGAAAGCAGCAGAAGGTTAACTGTGAACAGTTGAGAATATTGGATTCATCAGGTTGATTCCAATTTTAAAAGTGAAACAATGAAACCATATTTTACTGAAGCTAACTCGAAGTGCAGTTAGATACTAATAAAAAGTTATTTTTTATTATAGTTGAAATTAACGGAAAAGTCTAGAACACTCAAGACAGGCATTGAAATTTCATCTGCATTTATCTCATCTGTCAACGACTCACTGTCTTGGTATTCATCCCTTTTGTTCTTTCAGTTTTTTTTCAACCTAAACCAACGACTATGATTATCAGAAATTACTAAAATCCAAATAATATTCTGAATCTTATGACATCAATAGTGATATTCCAAGCAACTATATCTATAGACCTCTTTAAGTAAGATGGTTAAGGCTTTCGCGGCCGAAATTTTCAGTATTACTATCTTCATTTGGGTTTGAAGGCCGTCGTAGTTTGGAACTGCATCCTAAAGTTTTGCCAGCACGAGTGGCTGGCTTCTTCAGGGGTTCATTCATCTTGATGATTCACCGATGACTGGTGATTTCTAGCTTGTAGGTGATATTTATGATGACTCAGGTAGACCATCCCTCTTGTTGATGCCTCACTATTGGCCGAAGTGTTATTACCTGTTAATGACGTAACATCATTGCTCTGTTGGCAACAATACAATGCAATGTTACGTCATCAACAGGTAATAACACTACGGCCAATAGCAACACATCAACAAGAGAGATAATGCAATGCAACGTCATTGGTAATAACACTTCGGCCAATAGCGACACATTAATAAGAGAGACAGACCACCTCAGTCAACATAAATACAACATACAAAATAGAAACCCCCAGTTATCAGTGAATCATCAAGATGAATAAACATCTGAAGAAGCCAGCCACTCGTGCTGGCGAAACGTTAGGATGCAGTTCCAAACTACGACGGCCTTCAAAACCGAATGGAAGATGCTAACACTGAAGACCTCTTTGAGTTAATCAAAATGTCTGTAATAACATTTACAAAAATTCAAGTTACTTAAAAAATGTCTAATTGTTCTTCACGTAAAAAAAGAAAGTGAATAGAATTTTTTTATTCTTTCATTTTTGCAATCAATGCAACCATAATCACAAATGATAGGAAGCAAAACGAAGGCTCATAATAGCTGTTTGAAATATAGGTCATTCACTTCTGCTTATTTCAAGTAACCTGTATCACTTATTGTTACCTCCATGCCTTCAGGTGCCGTTGGGATAGTTTAAATGATGAGAGCAACTACATTCTACACATGCCTCCAAAAGACAATGTACATTATTACCATATTTGGTACTGATATTTAGTAACGATGTGAACATAACTCAGCTTTGAAATGACAAAATTTGTTTAAGTTTTTAAATGTTTTTTTTGTATTTGTTATTGAGTTTCAATAAAATTTAATATTTTCAATATGTTATGTTTGTAATTATAATTGTACTCGATAGCTGAGAATTGGCGCAAGTGGTGGTGTGCCCAACTTATGATTTTTGACTAAATATTTTTCTCACGGGAATTGAAGGTGGATTGATTCTGATACATTATCTGGCTGACAAGATTGCAAATATATATTATTCCTTAAGTGATTCAGGAGCTTATTAACATAGCCTACCTAGAGACTAATGACCGACCCTAGCCAACGACGCTCTTCATACCAAAAAAAGTCTTCAATATAATTGTAAATCCGAACGGTGTTCTTTTTTCTCACATAAATGGAATTGTTAGACATCTTTCGTATAGCTGGAAGTTTAGAAGAGTTATTGAGGTCCTCTTGAAAGAGTTATCACTCTGTAGATCGAAAAATGAAAACAAACCAAATTACAGTGAAATACCACTTTTGTAAAATTTTCAACAACAGGACCTTGAATTGAAATTACTTGGATGTAAACATTAATGCAAAACAAAAAGAATTATTGAAATACCATACTTTTCACTTTCCGAAACTCTTATTTACAAACAAAAAGTGTTTTCTCTCCACCTGTTGGGAGTATAAAAATAAAAAAAAATAATCCACCGAATAATATAAAGTACAGAATAGTAATATTTTAACAATACCATAGCATATATTGTATTATAAGGATGCACTCGTGGTTGTCAACAGGTTCAACAAAGTAACTTGTTTTGCGAATATAATTATTTTATTTTTGCACTTTTCTGTTGAAAAAATCATTTCTTGATCCAGTGAACGAGTTGAAACTAAAAATATGTAATCAAGCATGCTATACCAGTTGAATACACAGTATCTATAGCAGATACACAAGTCTATAACCTTTCTTCAACGTTTCTGACTATCAAGGTTGCTTGTTGTTTGATTCTCTCATTGAATTATTTTTTCTGTGTGGAACACGGGCCGAGGAGAATGTTGTAGTTCTGGTGTGTGGAAGAAGTTTTGCTGGATACTAACTAATTAACATTTTTTTGGTGAAACACTTGACATTTACGTTGCAGAGAACAAGAACATTTTCATGATAGTAAAACATATTCTGGGTGATAATTTTGTATTATGTATAAAGTATTTAACTATGTAGTACAAATTAACATACCAATTTTCCTGTTCTATAATCAACACAACTCATGACTCAACATTTTTTTCCTTAAATAACTACACGTATGTAGGTAAGTAAAAGAATTTGTTATATATA
>WOGP01011287.1:0-10007 GCA_015342065.1 Leptinotarsa undecemlineata
CAGTCCCATTCATTATTACGTTATGAGACATACTGGTTCACCATTAGTGCCCTTTTCTCCTTTGACACCCTGTAGTCCCACTAGTCCAGGCTCACCTATCGGACCAACAGGACCGCTTTGACCAGGAAGTCCCTGTTAAACGTTAATAGGTTGTTAAAAGGTGAAGAAAACATTCAGTGCCTTGCTCAGTTTCGAAGTTACGCTGGTGCTAGATTAGAAATTGATTGAGTTAATCCTTTTGGTTATGAATGATAGTAATATTCATGAAAATTCATGGGTGAGTGTGGAGGCCCTGGACTTTTTTGCATGTTTATTTCATGTTGTTCAATTCGTTGATACTGATCAATCAATCAATCAATTTATCAAATTCAGATACATATTTTTGTGTATAATGGATGTTACATATTTTTGATAATAGTTACGGTAAATTAAAAAAAATATGAATAACAGTAAATAGCTGGCGGCGTTCAGTTCTAGGGAAACATCTAAGCAAAGATCATGTTGCCTATTTTCCTAGATCTGGACACAACCATGAATTCAAGTAAAATAACAAGAACTATTCATTCATTTCAATAGAAAATAAAAATTCACAAAAATCAATAGGAATTAATAGAAATCATTGATCAACGACCAGGAGTCTTGGATCAGTCAATCAGCCGAGAGGAAGGCAGATCTAATTGAGATAAAGACAATACTAGATCTGGATACAACCATGAATTCAAGTTAAAAAAAATAACTATTCATTTCTCTTAGTAGGAAATAAAAAACTATAAGAATTATTAGGAATCAATAGAAATCATTGATCAAAGACTAGGAGTCTTGGACTAGACAATCAGCCGAAAGAGAGGCAGGTCTAAGTGAGATAAAGACAAAACTAGATCTGGACACAACCAATAATTCAAGTAAGAAAAAAAATAGCTATTCATTCCTTTCAATAAGAAATAAAAATCTATAAAAATTATTAGAAATCAATAGAAATCATTGATCAAAGACCAAGAGTCTTGGACCATATGGTCAGTCAAAAGAGAGGCAGGTCTAAGTGAGATAAAGACAAAAATAGATCTAGACACAACCATTAACTCAAGTAACAACAGAAAGAACAATTCATTCCTTTCAGTAATAACTGAAAATTCATTACGATTACTGGAAATCATTGATCAAAGACCACGAGTCTGAGTGAGATGAAGACATTTGTATGGAAAATATTGAAACTATTGTCAAAAAATTACTTGGTGAAAATTATTTCAAACAAGGTGACCATATGATTTTCCGATCGTCAATGTTCATCATTTAATAGCAGAATGAGTATTTAATATGGCTATATTTCTTACAGATTATTTTTTCTCTAAATAGTTTACAATTTGGTTTCATCCCACAGTTCATTTGTCGAAATAATAGCGTTGGATGGTTTTAGGGTTATCGTTTATTGTAAATTTGAAACCCACTACTTCGCTGTTGAACCCTTTTCAGACTGACCAATTATGTATAGTATTTCTCTGGTTCAAAGAACTGGACAAACCGCTAGAAAAATAATCACAGAGCTCAAATGAAACTCAGTTACGAATATTACATTTATTGTGAGTTATATTGTCTGTTTGGAATATTACTTTGTGGACCTACGGATTGAACAACAGTGAAATAGGCATGGGAATTTAGGTATTATTGGAGCAGTCCAAAATGTTCATTTCACATACTGGAAAACCTGGTGTACCAGGTTGACCTCGTTCACCCCTTGGACCTGGAGAACCTAATCGTCCTGGTTGTCCTGGAAGACCTATTTCACCGGGCAATCCTGGCAAACCCTAAGAAAAATAAAGTTCAATATGAGTATGAAATTTTTTGGGACATATTTTCTGTTTCGGCATGGGTGTTTATCGGTGGCTCAATGTATCAATCAGTACGATTAACGAACCTGTAACAAATCAAATGAAAAAAAAAAAACTGAAACATAGTGTTTCGATCAATGATATTATTCATTGAATATGAATATCTCCTTTGTTCATTTTATGCATATTTGTATCTCAAAAACTATAACTAATTGGTCTGGTTCAAGGTCGAGCTGGAATTTGAAATCAATATCTTTAGATGAACATTTCACCTCTATCTTTCTAAAATAGTCTAATCAACAAGTTCAAAAACATGAAAAATAGAGATAGAGGCCCTAAAAATATGAGCGACAGCTCATTCGATTAGGAATCACCGCTAGAAACATTATTTTGAAGGATTTTGGTGTTGGTAAAAATTGCAATTATTTTTAACAAAATAAGATTCAAAAAATGGTATTAGTTTTTCAGTATTAACTCAAAACATAATAATATTCAAGCAATTTTGAGAAAAGCTTGTTAAAGGGGAAGACATTTTTGATGAAAAAGTCCAGACTCCCGAAACTTTTATCTCCATTATTTATAATTTTAATTTGACGTTGAAAATAGGGTTCCATGCAACTTGCGACAGGAGATAGAGTTTCGAGAGTCGGGACTTTTTTATCGGAAATTTCCTCCTGTTTAACGATCTTTTTCAAAATTGCTTGAATAATAATATCTTTTGAGTTATTAACAAAAAACTAAATACTCTTTTTTTTTATTTTATTATGCTAATAACAATTGCAATTTTTTACATGCAACAAAATCTTTGAAAAACATTTTTCTAGAGGTAATTCCGAATTGAATGAGCAATCGCTCATACTTTTAGGACCTTCATCTCTATTTTGCATGTTTTTGAAATTTAGGAGAAGGAGAAGAGGATGCTAACTTTGTTGGCGAAACGCGCGTCGAGTGCAAAAATATTAGTTTGATGTTTGGGTAATTGATCAAAGAAGTTATTCAACTTTCACACCAAAGGTTCCAATCCCATAGTTATAACGTTGTTCAGCATCAAAAAATACATCTAGATTTGAAGCCATGGCCAACTAAGTGAAGTTTTAATTTTTTAAATGGGTACTACGAAAAAAAAATTGCTGAAACGATTAATAGACCGTATGCTGCATAAGACGGTTAATTCAAAAAGTCTGTAATATTACGAATTACACAACTATGGTGTTAACCACGGTAAATTTTTTCAAAGAGTAAAATAATTTTCAAGTTTTTGGTGCAAACTTATTTTTATTTTTTAGTAACACCGAAAATTACTCAAAATTAAGCAGTACTGTAACAATAACTTGATATTCAATAATATCAAATCACATAACATCAAAATAAAATAGGTATTCAGGAACAAACTCGTTGATTTTCTGAAGATTTTCATATCCAAAATAATTCACCAAAATAATCTCCAAAAACTCAATGAGCTGGTTCCAAAATACCTATGTTATTTTGATGTTTTGGAATTTGATATTATTGAATATTAAGTTCTCGTTAAATACTGTATAATTTTGAGTAATCTTCGGTGCTAACAAAAAATAAAAATAACTTTGCACTAAAATCTTTGAAAAATTGTCCATGGTTAACACCATAGTTGTGTAATTTGTAATATTACAGACAGGATGCTGTCTATTTATCGTTTTAGCAAATTTGTCTTTTCATAGTCCCCATTTTTGAAAAATGGATGAAAAATATAAAAACTTAGATGGCCATGACTTCAAATCTAGATGTATTTTTTAATGCTGAAAAACATTTCAATGCTGATTAACATTTTCCAAAACTTTCTAAAATAAGAGTACTTCACTTCATTCAAAATAAAATATTTGAAGACAACTCGTATATTAAGTATGTTTTACTATATTTTGTTGGTGCATGTTCATTTTTAGGGGTGCACAAACTTTTATCAAGAATAACTTTTGTCGATAAACCCTTAATGAATAAGTTTACCATGTGGTGCCTACTTTGGGGATGACACTGTAGAAAGTATGGTGTATTTCAAGCGAAACTTGAAAAAATCGAATGTTCTATATTTATATACGTGAGGCATATAAATATAGTATACATACAATTATGAAAATCATTTGTAGATTTGTTTTATGAAATCATACAAAAACATTCAATGTTTGGAATGAATACCTCTTTTCACGACTTAGTTATGGACGTCTATGGAACAGCAACTTGAAAATGATTTATTACTTTCTTATTCAAAGAAATAGATTATAACATAGTACAATGTCGCTTCTTCGTGTTGTATTCAGAATAATCTACACTTTCGATACTTGAATTGGATCAAATCGAAATACTCGTAATTAATTCCTTTGTCCATTTGAGACAGTTCCTAGGGGAAAAAGGACAATTTCATTCAAATTTATTTTGAGTCACCACAAATAATAAAGGTTCTTGAATACATAATATTTCTAAGAATTTCAAACTTATCACCATATGGGTTCTAGGACATCTCAGGTCTGTTATATATTTCTAATCATAAATACATAATCCTCTGTGCCAAGATATTTGAACTATTCCAAGGCAATGAATCATTTCGATTCATTGAAGTTTCAAAATTCTCAAAGAGATTGAACATTCCATGAACAAAAGATCGCTCTCTCTCTCTCTCTCTATCTAGGCTTATTTGAATAAAAGACGTCGCACTCAGTCAAACAAAAAACAATTTTCACCACACCACATTAGTACAAAAGAGATGTGATTAGCACATTCATTTTAAGATATAAATTGTTCAAAAGTAATCAAACATTGAAAGCAAATCTTTATAAACTTGAAACAAATGAGTATATAACTTCTATCCTGATGACAAGTATGGGATGACTTGAGAACATAATAATCAAATAGTAATAATTTGGAAAAAAACAAATTCAATTATTGATTTTGATTTTTCTGCTCTGGTATCTTCACAATTAATTTTATTCTTCATACGACGTTTCGTTCACTTAGGGCCATCTTAATGATAATTTTCAAATACGGACCTGTATTTTTAAAACACATTATGATGCCTCTCTCGATCCCGCTTTCATCTTTGTATAAAGAATTACTATATCTCAACGCTTCTCTTCGAAAAATATAATCAGTTGATTGTATCTAGAATTAAGTATCTAGGTAATTACTTGATTTGTCATTACGGAGTGAAAAACTGAACTTGAAGCCCTTAATCGATATTCAAAAATAAAATGTATTAGAAAAAATGTGGAAAGTTTATTATTCAACTCTGAAATTTTGAGAAAAGTCGTAACTCGTTTAATATACAATGTGTTATCATTACATGAATCGATTTAACTGTTCCTTTCGCTTTTATTCAGTCCATTGTCCCCGAGAATGTACTCGAAATAATCAATACTTACGTCATAAGAAACACAACATGAAAAAACGTTTATAATTCATTGAAGCTGGGGTATATATGGGGTATTATCCTTTGTATCGATGAATTTAGGATCAAGACATCAGAATTTATTATAAAACTAGAGGTATTCGACAAAACTTGATGAGGATGGTGCTGGGTTAACGAAACCTCGTATAAGAATAAGATGATTGCGTATTATAACACACAGAAACATTTTAAAATTTTTTTCATGATTTGAATATAGAAGACACCAGAGCAGAAAAAATAAAATCAATTATTTTCTTAAAAATAGAAATCTAGAGGTATCATATCCGGTGAACAAAGAGGCCACTCAACAGGAACATTTGTAGCAATCGATTTGTTTCCATAACAGTCTCGCAGAATTCTTTTTACGCCACTGAAATTATGTGCTGGTGCACCATACTGCTGAAAATAGATCATCTGACGAGCCTTCAAGTCAAGATCATCGAAAATATCTTCTAACACTCTTGTTAATGAATTAATGTAACGGGGTATGTTCAAAGATACATGATAGAGAAATGGTCCAATTATTCTGCCGCTTTCTAATACTTTCACCATCAACGTTTGGATTCCAGGACATGGAGGCGGATGCACATCTTCAACGGCAGCAGGAGGTTGCGTATCTTAATGAGGATCTAGAAGTGACTTCAAATTTGGGTGAAGGTGAACATGTTCAATTCAATGCCACAATAACCCAGGCATCGGTTACTGGAATTGCAAAAACCGCTTCTCAAAAGCTTGAAACACTTTTCCGAACCAGAAAACTTTACTACACATCTTAGCAACTTTTGATGCTTCGGACCTTCTTTAGAGTACTGTTCTCATGTATGGAGCTTCGCCCCTAAGCATGCCCTAAAGCTACTGAATTCCATCCAGGAAAGGGTCATCCGCCTGATTGGAGACAGGAACACCACTTGCTACTTTGATAGTATAGAACATCGAAGAAAAGTTGGAGATTTGTCTCTCTTCTATATATATTCTCATGGGAAATGTTCAAATAACTTGGCACATTTCATTCCACCAATAGCGGTACAAATCAGAAATACGCGACGGACTGTGGCTGCTCATCGTTTTGAGGTTCAACTCAGTACACTTCGAACTTCACGGTTGAATAACTCTTTCTTTTGGAGAACTGCGTTTACGTTGAAGAAACTTCCTGAGATCGTTTTCCAAAATTGACTTAATCTCTAGCGATTCAAATCCAGTGTGAATCACTACTTTCGCACACAGACGCTCTTAGAACGCCTTAAGAATTTTCCTGTAGTGCTTGTGTTTTGTCCTTGAGAAAAATCTCAGTTTGTGAAACAGTATTCCGATCTATCGAAGAAAGGCAGTTAGCTAAGAACATTTTGCTGTTATAAAATATGTGACAACCCATAAATTGAAGTCAACGTGAATGAAGTCGCGGGTAAGAGCTAGTTCAGATCCAAAATTATTCCACTGTTGAAATGAGTTATTCTCATACAGTTCCTATATTTGCAGTCGTATTTCGCGGTTTTGTTTTTATAGGTAACTGTTTCAATTTTTCATTCAATTGGCATTGTCATGGTATTCACCCTCGTTCAGTATTTTCTACGAACTGATTTCTTTTTTATTCAAACATTTTGGGAACTGATATTTTTATGTATCCTTTTTCAGATGATATTTATAGACATATCTCTTTGACGGTGTTTTCTTCACATGAACTTTTGTTCATAAAAAATTCAATTCCGAGTTATTTTCGGTTTGAAAATTATTATATGTAGAAAACTCTACAGAATTGTGATTTACGCAAATAATTATTTACAAACTTCTTTGTTGAATTCCTTGATTGAAAACAAAAAAATATTTGTTGATTTTTATTATTTTCCAAAATAAAGAACTGTTTGAGAGGGATTGGAAGAAGATATCTCTTCACGGGTATGTTCGATCTATGAAGTTTTGTATTAGTGTGGTAAGAAAACTGTTGATAATACAATTGCAAAAATAATTGAATTTTCAATTTCCTTCGATTTGAAAATCACCTGGAATTTTATCAAAATTTTGTGTAGAATCATACATAAACTTCTTTGATAAACTCCTTCATTAAACACAAAAAAAGTATTTGTTTGTTTTCTACTATTTTTCGAAGTGAAACAAATAAAAACTTCAGAAATCAAGTCAAACAGAGCACATTACTGGACAGCTATAACCTTGTCTCATTTTTATGGCTGCCAAGTAAAGTACTTCGTTTGACTTGTATTCTTGCGTTTTTATTTTTTCATCTGGTCCCTATTATATATTTCAGTCTCAAAAAGACATCTTTATAAGTCGAAACTTTGGCAATTTATAAAGCTTCCGATTGACTTTCATTACTGTCCTCATTTCCATCGAAAATTATTTAAAAGGATCTGAAATAAACATGAACTGAAAACCACTACACCTAGATAATTGAATATACCTACCTCTATAAATCTACCTGATTCCTTTATCTTATTCCGGATTTTGTAGTTAGGTATTGCCTTTCAAAACCTAATATGAGCATATGACCTTGTTACCTTTTTTTTTGAATTTTGCGATTCGAAGAAAGAATATGGAAGATTTCCAAAATACCCCTTCCATGGACACCACCCCCTACATAATCCATATTTCAGCATGCAAACTCTCATATTGATTGTCAGTTGTTAATAAATCAGTGAATGTAACATTTGTGAGTTATACTGGGAAAACTTTTCTGAAAGTAAGTAAAACTTATTCATTTTGAATATTGTTATATTCTAATAATAGATAACGTAACTGGCACAGTGGTCAAAGTAGCCATTTCTAAAATTGTTTCTTCATTTAAATTGGTTTCCATATCTGAAAAGTATGTGTTCTCAAATTCTATCTGTAATCCTTCTTATTGACGTGTTTACTCATCGCGAAAAATTAATATTTCACCTGCAGTCACTTCTATGTGAAGTTACGCGACCAATAAGAGGCCCAGCAGTCTGTTTTTTATATGTTTTGGAACAATCCATATATGAAATTTTGGATATTGTTGACTTCACTATACTATAATTTATAAATAGAAATTATGATTGTTTCGATTTACATTGATTAATTTTTCTGTTCATTCATGTATATAAATAAAGGACTGCAATAGATCATCCAGTCAATTTTGGGAGGTTGGAGGAACTATTCTCTCATAAAAAATTATACTACTTACTAGAAATGGCCCGTATCAATAACAAAGCACATTATATTTACAAGGAAACAGATCTTCATAATTTGAGTCAAATTTATACTTTATACTATACTTATTTGAATGCAAGAAAGATAGGAGATAATCACATAGTATTCAACTGTCACAATTTGACTTATTCATTATGTTTGTCATTCCTTTTCGTTTTGTTATAGTGTCTTTATCATTTTCTCGTTAGTAAATGTTCCATATTTATATCTTTTTGAAAAAAAACTTATTGTCATCTATTTTAGTTCTAACGAAGGTAGGGAATTTACCGAGAGCTTGATAGATAACGAATAGTCTTCTGTGTAACAAAGAATAAGACTGCAACCTCCCAAATTGAATCGATTCATATTAAATAAACAGTTTGTTTAATGCATGAATATAGAGCATTTTATACATATACAGCGTGACTCACGGTCGATGGTAGATTAGACGTTTCTGGAAAACGCAAAGCATGATTTTTCTGAAAATTTCACCACTCATATTTCCTTACCTGTTCTATCGATTTGAAATATTTTCAGCATTGCGGCTGTGCCACTTCTATCAAAAACTCCTAGCAATTATATTTTTGTAAATGGAACATCCCATATATTGATACATTTTTGGAATTGCTCTAGCATTTTAATACTTTTTTGTTGATAATGTCCTATACCTATCTCCATCTGTTTTCGAGATAAAAAATAAATTGTGCTAAATATGGTCCAAAACATAGCCTTAATTGAAATTAAGTGCATCAGTACTCTCAATTCATAAAAAGTTGATATTTTGATGATATTTTGGACAAACTCGAAATATTCAAATAACACCAAGAAATCGATTCCATATCATACAGGGTGTGCTAAAATTACTATTATTTCCATTGTGCATAAAAGTAGTCAAAAGTTCATTTTTTCAAATGGAATCCCCTGTATATTACTCGGTAAATTGAAAGATTGAAAAATGATCCAAGATGATATATCATATCCCTATACCTAAATCGTCATGTTTTCTCAATAAAGTCGCTTCTTCTAGAAACAAATTTTTTTTTAGAATTTGGATTCAGGTAGCAGTTGAATTATCAAGCTTATAGCAGTTCGGTTACTTTCATAAGTAATTTACAAAGAGTTATCGACGGTGTTTCGAATTATCTTCCAAAATGAATGCAAATATCGATTATTCAAACGAAGTTGTTATGAAATTATTCATTATACACATGAACAAAGTGATCAGATCATTGTCAGAACGTGTAAAAAATTCAACCAAATGTATCCTGAAATAACACTAATTAACGAGAGGAAGTTTGTGAGGTTACAAAATAATCAATTACTTATAAAAGTCACCAAACTGTCATAGGAATGTTATCGAACATTTCTGATAGAAACACTTCAATCAGAACATCTACCAAAAAATAATTTAGAAAAGTATACACATGCAGTTCGTGCTATTAGTAATATTAAATCCCTGTGAAGTTACTGATGATGACGAAGTAGTATTCAGTCCAACTGTAGAAAGTCCTTCATGACTAATCAATAATCCTCCTCAAAATAACATGAGTTGGAGTATGTAGTTGTAACATATGCCTTGTAATCCAAAAATCGTGTGTTCA
>WOGP01011288.1:0-10007 GCA_015342065.1 Leptinotarsa undecemlineata
GCATTCTGTGAAGTGTGACAGTTTTTCTTCTTCAAGCATTCATGAATATTTAAAATTACTCGCTGAACTTGAACATGTAAGTCCTCATTTTGAAATTGCGGATCCCTGTCGATTGACACAGATTCCCCACACGTAATGTTATCATCTGTTTCAAAAGGTCTCCAGAAAGCCATATTGATGAAAGAACCCAAACACACTAAGATTTTCACAAATATCGGTTTAAACGGTGAGAGTGGAACCTTTTGTGTAAAAGTTGAAAACTACTTCTAGAGATCAATTACCCTGACACAAATCGTATATTTTTGCACTCGACTCGCGTTTCGCTAGAAAGGTTAACATCTTCAGGAGAAGCAAATTGATACTGAATCTAATGACAAGGGTTAGTCGTTTATATCAGCATAGATCAAAAGTTGGATAAATTATCCTAATTAAGAAATCAATTAGGATAATCATCATTCAACAGAGTCCACATCGCACCAAAAAACTTTATATATGTAAACAGCTAACCCTTGTCTTTAAATTCAGTATCAATTTACTTCTCCTGAACATGCTAACCTTGTTAGCGAAACGCACGTCGATTGCAAAAATATCAGATCGGTGAAAAAATATTTTTAGTCCATTATTATTTTGAATGAAACTTCAAATCAAAAAATTAAGACTTCACTTCGAACCAAATCCTACAACTGTCTGCCATCTGTTGGAGACTTACAGTATCTCAGTATAACTATAGAATTCAAGACCCCAAACTTAATTATGTTGTTTGAGAGGAATTCGTGCGCCGTCTGTTGAAGATTTTCAATACTAGTGACTAGAACTTTATTTTTTTTATTTTTAACAATAAATCGGACAGAAAAGTGAAAAATAAATATAGTTTATAAAACTAAAAAACACGCTTTTATAGTAAAAGTAAAAAATAGGTATATTTTTTAAAAACTAAAAAACACGCTTTTGAAGAACATCGAACTAAAAAGTTAAAAATATTTTTTTTAAATAAAACGCGACGAGCGCTTGATATACAACAAATAAAGCACAAAGCGCCCACGCTTTTTTCACAATATTACAAGATTTTTCGTTCGTTATTGTTTTGAGCTTATAAAAAAAAAACTTTTTAGTTCGATGTTTTTTGAAAGCGTGTTTTTTAGTTCGGTTTTTCTCGAATATCTGCAAAACTACTTGAAATATTGAAACTTTCCGCATGACATATTATTAGGCACACACATGCACTACTTTTCTCCAATTCAATCAACCCCGTATCACTTACCGTTTCCGATATCCCCATGCTGTTCATTCTTATATCAGACACAGTGTATATTTTAGACAATACAAACAAATTTTTTTCTATAAACAAACTGGTTTGATGACATAGTATTTATATAGAATCTCTCGAACTTAAATTCGAATGTGAATCAATCCAGTAATCCTCCGTGAATAGTAATTCTTCCGCTATCAGATTCGAAAGAATAACAACTAATTTGAATTAAAAATAATGACTTGAACTTGCTCGTTTGCAGCAAGGCCAACTACATTTGATACGTTCTCGAGTCCTCTCTACACGTATTCGCATAAATGTAAACAGTTGAAGATCCACCGCGAAGCAATCATGAACGAAGATTCAAAGAACGTGCAAACCTGCATCATAAATGTGGAAAATGGAAAACGAACAGCCACGCAGATCGTTGAAACTGCACGAGCAGCTTTCAAAAGCGGACAAACCAAACCGGTCTCTTTTCGTCGACAACAGTTGAAGAGTCTGTTAAGATTTTTGAAGAACGAAGAAGAAACTCTCTGCGACGTTTTACAAAAAGATTTGAAGAAACCTATTCATGAATGTATAGCGCACGAAGTTGGGGTTTTAGAGAAGGACTTGAATGATTGTCTGAAGAATTTGAAGAGCTGGAGTGCACCTGAGCGTGTGAAAAAAACTGCAGCCAATTTTTTTGATGACTTGTACATTTACAATGATCCTTATGGTGTGGTACTTGTTGTAGGAGCTTGGAACTACCCTCTTCTGCTTGTTCTCGCACCAGTGATAGGTGAGTTCACCAACATTCATTCTGATGATAAATGAATAATGACTTGCTGAATAAACTCCATAATCTTTGTTTGATATAAGACATTTATACATGTCATGTAGTTCACTGTGAGTATATAATTTTCTTATTACATGATTAGAATGTACAGGTATTGAGTAGCCGTGGTCGTCATTGAATCATTCACAAGTGAAATTCATATTTTGGAGATGTTTATTATTCTAATATCAATTTGGTGTTCTATTAGTTCAATCACCTAGAATTCTCTTTCTGTTTTGCTATGCCTCCGGAAGTTTTTTTCTATGTCACTAGGGGATTGATGATAAAGGTTCAAAAAATGTTTTCTATAGTATAAAAATCTGTATCATTGGTTGGGAACTGGTGACCTTTGGAGTTTGCCCTCAGTTCCGAATTCAGCCAGTGCGATATTACTTGTTTCTGTTTGTTTCTATGAAGGATAGAATAAAAAACCTGTGTTTCATGTTTATTTTATTTTTTAAAATGATACAGATGTTACCTCAATGACAATCGTTGATGACTGTGTCTGATTCCGATTAATTGAGTTGCATACTTATGAGGAGATAGTAATGGCTTGTTTTCTCCATTTATTTTTTTTTTCTTTTAAGAATTACGACTCATTTTACAATTACGATTTATTCATTTTTTCGTTTATTTCATACAGTATTCTACAGGATGAACCCAATTACAGAATAGGGAGAGCATTTACAAATATATACTTACATAATATAATTTGTGAATCTATATAAAAAAAATAAAAAACAAAATTGTCAGTTAGCTAAGAAACGTCTTCCGATTTGTATAATCTGGCAGTTGAATATATCTCTTACATCACTAACAGAATTAGAGGTATCGCACATTGTCTAAATTGGAGATTTTTTTCATTGCGCAGAGTGTTGAGATAAAATGTAACACTATTCCTAGATGACCATCTAGGAATCCAAAATTCAACAAATGTAACAGTTAAGAGAAGGTGATGATATTGTTTATGACCTTGAATAAAGAACGAAATGAAAAATATGTGCGCCTTACCTCGAGACTACAAAAATTGTGAGTTACAAGCAATTCATAATAGGGTATTCCTACAGTAGAATACGTGCTTTCAAGTTTGAAAGACATATATTTTAGGAAGAGTCTTCATAGGGCTTCTAGTTGATTTATATGAACCTGATAATAGGAACTCCATACGATAGATGCATATTCCAGCCTGGATAGAACAGAAGTGAAATAAAGTAATTTCAATGTTGAAGCTTTTTCTAAGTATTTTGTATTTTTAACTAAGAATTCATACATGCGATAAGCTGTGAGTAGTGTCAATATGAAAAAGAAATGAAAATTTCTATGTTTTTACCACTTTTTATTGTAACTAATGCTATGGCAGTTTCGTCCTATATGGACATCTTGAAACTTACACAATAAACTAAGATAAAGTTTATTGTGTAAGTTTGAAAATGTCCATATAGGCCGAAACTGCAGTAACGTTAGTTATGATTAAAAGTTGTAAAAACATATAAATTTTCATTTCTCATTTCATTATGATCTCCTACCACGTAGTAACGGCTACATCCATCAATTTAGTGTCAATATGTTTATTGAAAGATAGGGATGAATCAAAAGTAACACCTAGATCAGTGAGTGTGTCAGAACGCTCCAGAACTTGATTCTTCATGACGTTGTTGTGTGAACTCAAGTTCGTTTTCAGTGAGTAAGACATTACATTACATTTGGATATGTTGAGAGATTATTTTTCCGACACCATGTAACAACACGATTTAAATTAAAGACGAGACGTTCGGAATCATCAGAACATGTTATTGTATTGTGATAGTTTTAAGTCACCTGCGTATAAAAGGAAATTGACATCAATCTCAGCTTCGATATCACTAAGGAACATATTGAACACTAGGGATCCTAGATTTGATGGTGGATGTGGAAATATATTCGATAGACTTGAGGCCATTTATATAAAAATGACCTAACATTTGGAGCTTGAAAACATATTTTTTATGTTAGGGGTCAAAATTTAATGACATTTCTAGTTTGGAGATTACTGTGTCCGTTCCACATTCGGAACTGAATTACATCATTGAACTCAAGTGTTTATCAAATTTCGACTTCAAGTATGAAGACTCGATGAATTCTAGTTGTTACTATTTTAATAAATTATGAAATAACTAAAGTAATCAAATTTTCTTACTGATGAATAAATGTGAAATTATTCTATTGTATCTTCATTGGAAAATATTCAGCATTGGCTGAGGAAGATAAATACCCATCAAAACATGAAAACAAGCTCACACCAGCAACACGTTTTATAAAAATTTTCTAGAGAGTATAATATGACAAATATCACAAACAAAATTACATGGTTTCTCATAGTGGTATTTCCAACAACTGGATTTACTGAAACCAACGTTTAATATCGCTTTACCTTTTAGGAAGAGGATCAGCGTTGTAAAACTGTTTTAATGAGTCGTGTAAATATCAACTAAAGTAAGCAACGAAGTTAGTCAGGGACGTATTTTATGAAAATAGTTACATTTGATCTGCTTCTCAGGACATTAAAACTTTGATTGTTATAAAAACGATGTAATATGCTCAGGTAAACGTGATCATGTTAGTACACCATATCACGAGGCTATTCTTTGTCTCATATCGAACATTCTCATACATAAATATGTTCAATTTAAAAATAACTGTCAAACCACAGATTGAAATTCAATACATGGGGCAAAAGTTCCGGTGAATGAATTTCAGAAACTTGTCTGTGAAAAATTCAGCCTTTCCCCTGCGCTTGATAAAATGGAAAAAAACCAAACCTTGAAATACTAAAGGACTTATTGAAATGTTTTCGAAAAATCTTGGGTGCCTACATACCATTAGAAAATTTCACAGTGACAATATATTCCTTATGTCACACTCTAATAATTTTCGTCGTATCTATAGACACACTATTAAACTAGCCAAAGGCCACTGTTATAATAATAGACTGAATGAAGCAGAAAATAAACAAAACGAAATGTGGGCAGTAGTAAATGACTTGAAAGGAAATAAGAAACAGAACCATCCGGAAATAAAGATAAACCCAAATCAGTTAAATGATTATTATTGTTCAGTAGCCTCAAAGTTAACCAACGACATCATTCCAACTGTTGACCCGCTTCAAAATTTGAGTAAGATAAGCTCTCATATGAATTCCTTGTTTTCATGGCACATATTTGAGTGAGTTGAAGTTGGTAATAAAAGAAATGAAAACAAAAATTCTGCTGGTGAAGACAACTTATCAGCAAATTTGTTTTAACAATTGCTTGATGAAGCTGTTCAAGCTTTAGTAATAGCTGTAAACTTTTCGTTTACTAGTGGTGCCTTTGCTTCTAGTTTGAAATCAGCAAAAGTAATACCGCTTTACAAAGAAGGTGTCATTGATGACCATAGCAATTTCAGACCCATCTCAATTTTATCAACGTTATCAAATATCATTGAAAAAATACTCAAAAGTAGTATAGTAAGTTTCTTGAAAAAACATAAAATTGTAGCTCCCGTACAGTTTGGCTTCCGACACAAAAAAAAATACGAATGAGGCCATCTACACGACCCTAAATAATAAATAAGTGACGGCGGCAGTATTTCTGTACTTTCCTAAGGCAGTTGATTGCGTGGAACATGAAATTCTTCTGCAAAAACTCCTCCATTATGGAATCCGGGGAATAGTCTTAAAATGGATCAGATTTTATGTTACTGGTAGGAGTCAAAAAATAACATTGAGCAACAACACTTCTGATAGTTGAAAAATTGTACGCCGAGTTCCTTGGGGGTCAGTCGTAGACCCAATTATATTCTTGCTATATATTAACGATATGGCAAAACTTGATATATCTGAAGCATTTACCTTGTCTGCGGATGATACTACGGTACTTTGGCGTGATGAAGATCCCGATACTATGACTCGGTATGTCCACTCAGATTTAGTAGAAAATAAAAAATTGTTGTGAATCGAATATGCTACCGCTAAATGATTCCAAAATAAATCTGATTACATTCAAGTGGGACTTAGAACAGGTAGGGTAATTCCGGGAGAGATGGCCCCTCGGGCCATCTCTCCCGGAATTATTTCCAGAACCAGCCGCTAGATCTCACCCCTGGTAACGTGCCGGTATCATGGCTGACTAATTTGTTGAGCTATGTTGATCGTTGCTCGATTTCATCAATTACTTCTGAATTTATCGTTGAAAATTATTTCAAGGTAAGTGAAAAGTTTTGTAGTAGTTCAATTGCCAACCTGTTAAAATCTGTTTTCCCAAATGATATTCTGTGAGTGAAAACAAACGTATTAATGTACGTTGTACAATGTAGCTGTCGTCCTAGGCGCTTAGGTTGCAATATGGCGGCCTGGTCCATCTCTCCCAAGCGATCGGGAGAGAAGGACCAGTACCTGTTTGGGTGAGATGAACCAGATATTTCATATAGTAAAATCAGATTGTTTAGATCCAAAGAGACTGAATAACAGAAAATAACAATCTGTAAGAGTGAATATGTGACACATAAAACATATTAGTGAGTATGGACACAGCAATTCATCGCCGATAATTGAGTTTCTCACGTTATCTGGCTAATTTAACTTCAAACGCTGATACTTTCATAATAATAACAATGTTCATTTTTTTATAGATACCAACTAGGTACGTGTGTAAACCAGGCTCTTCAAGGGCCAGCTGGGCTGAAGACGATCTGTTCAAAGCAATACGAGCTGTGAAGGATAAAACTGTGGGTATCAATGAAGCATCCATGTATTTTAGCATTCCTAAGACAACTCTTAAACGAAGAATAAAATGCAACAACTCCTTAAAAGTATATCTTAGCCCACATTTAGTTTTAGGGCCAGAGAATGAAAATAAGATAGTTACACATACAGAAGCTGCAAGTTTGTGGCTTCACACCTACAAGAGATTGCGTGAGGTCAATGGCTTATAAATTAGCTAAGCAATTGAAAATCACACATGATTTTGTTGCAAACTCTCAAAAAGCAGGTTATGACTGGTTGGTCTCATTTATGACTCGTAACCCGACTTTGGTTATTAGAAAATCAGAAGGGGTATCTAAAAATAGAGCAATTGGAATGAATAAAGACGTAGTTGGCTACGTAGTGGTTAGATAATTAATTAATAGGTAAACCATCCAATATTTTTATTATGGACGAAACCGGTTTGCAGTTAAATAACAAGCCTGGAGAGGTTCTAAAACTGTGAACTCGATAACATCCGGTGAAAAGGGGGAAACAATAACTGTTGTCAGTTGCTTCAGCGGTGAAGATACTTACATACCACCCTACTGCATATTCAAAGGAAAAAACAAAAAACTGAGTTCACTGATGGGATGCTCCCAGGATCACAAGTCGTTATGAATGAAAAATCTGCCTACATTATTTCGCTCATTTTTTTTTATTGGTTGAAAAATTTTGTTTTTCCCAGGAAGCCCAGTGGTAAGGTACTGCTTATTCTGTATGGATAACAGTGTTTGCAATACATTTGTAAGAAATCACCCCACAAGGCAAATCACAAGGCTTCAATTTGGGCAGCTATTGAGGGGAGTATGGGCGAAATCAGCAACAGTTCAAAATGCAATTAGTGGATTCCAGCGCTGTGAAATTATTTCACTTGATATGTCAGCAATTCCTGAACATTGTTATCTGACATCAAGTGGCCAGGAACCTAACAGTCCAGTCGCAATTGGTCAAGACAGAACTTCTTTCTAATATTATTTCACCGATACCTGTTCTAAAAAAGAAACTGACAGCTCGAAATGTAAATGCTAGTTTTTCAAAACTTCCGGAATTACCATATGATTTCACAATATTTTCGATTCTCAACGACTCTTTACATAGTTACTGACTTTTTGTTTCGTATAATACCCTCTTCTATTCGATATCTCCTACTTTTTTATCCTCCACCCAAAATCTAAAAATTAGAGTGCCTTCTAATTTAAACTAATATACCAAGTGGAACACCAAATCAATAATTTACAAAAGTTTTTTCCATAGAAAAAGAACAATTAGTGCCAACAATATGAAAAAAATTACAATTTTTAGTGCTCTAACATACTTGACGTTCCAGTCTTACAGTAGCCAAAGTTTGCTTAGATAAATGAGAGGTCTCTACTACCGAATTGTTTTTACCCTCACAGTCGAAAAATTTGTCATTGTTTTTTATCTAAGTTGCGTGGAAACGAATCATTTCTCTCATCATTTACTCGAGTAACTGGAGGGGCTTCTTGGAAAGTATAGTTTTTCATCTTGTTCAAATAAATCTTCCATAAAAAAATTTTTCCGTTAAACAGCTGTCGCACCCCTATAAACGACAACCCCCAGAAGTCGAAACTTGTGCGAACTAGGGATTAACGACGTCTTACATTTTAACGTATGATTTCTATCACGATATATAAGTTCAAGTTCTGAATATTCTTACTGAATGCACAGATTTTTCTGAATTTTCCATCTCTCTGTCTCTCTGAATGATTGGAAGTTGCTTCCCACACGGACGCATTTGTCCAGACTCCTCCTATCAAATTGACGTCAATCTTTTATTATCGCCTCCTGTTCAGGAGACATATTGATTTTTTCCACATATATATTTATTGGGTCGCCTCCTCTTCGGGAGACCTTTGGGTTTTTGAATTCAAATACATGGCCCCCTTTACGTAGTTATCCGAGCCACCCCGGCCTGAATACCGGCCTGAATAAAGGGGGTCGTCACTAAACATTTTTGACTGAACTTTTACATAAACTTTTATATCCTCGTACCTTCTCCGTGGAAGTAGGATTCCATAAATTCTGATAGTTTTCAACAGTTACTGAATCACCTTTCTTGAACTCAACAAATCTTTAACCCTTATGATGAAGATTTTGTTTGTTTCAAACTCTCTTGCAACATAATTTCTTAAATCTCCGTTTCCTTCAATTATTTTTCTGTAGGAGAATATCGAATCGTGTACGTAATATATGCCTATATATACTTTAAATTCACTGGACTGTATCTAGTAGTACAGTGGGCCCTGTTTCGGTAATCGAAAATAATGTACTTCAATAATCTGTAATTGATCTACAGATATTCAGTAATGTGAATAAAAACTAGTATAAGCAAATACTAGGGATTTCTTAAATAAATGCTACGTTTTGTGTGAATCAACATACTAGCACTTTCTAGGGGTAATAAGTTCTAGAGTTTTCCCGGACGAGTAGTGAATGCTTAAAAAATGATGTGAATGAAACTTTTGAAGTAGATTGTTCTGCAGCATATACTTCGATATTTTCAAGCCTGGTCTGGGGCATGCTAAATTTTTTCCTAGCATTTACTACCTGTCTGCTCAGTCCACAGTTTGTTGTTGATCATGGCTGAGTTTATACCTATTCGTCAACGTGAAATTCATTATGTTCGCTCTGGAATAAACGAACGCAATTATAAAGAACTATTAAGATTTTACAGTGAGAGTGTTGATTTCCTTGCATCACAGGCTCTTGAAGGAAATGATACTCGTGGCGGTAGTATTTCAAGAAGACAGCAAATGGAAATATTTCTGAGGTTTGTGGGTGATCCTGTCTTTTAGTCTGGTGTAGCTCAAGATGTGGGTGTACATCGTACTACTGCTAACAAGACTATACGTTACGTGATGAGTAGAGTAGTTGAACAATCACATAATTGAATACGGTTTCCAACTACAGCTGAAGATATGACCGAGGCAAGAGTTTTGTGCCCTTGATTTTACTCAAATTGAGATACAAAAGCCTGGGCTGCACGATATTGAGTATATTTGTAGAAAAGGATATTCTAGTATAAATGTACAGGCAACATGCAATGCATGGGAACAGTTTACAAGTATTAGTGCGGAGTGGCCCGGCAGTGTTCACGACGGTAGAGTGTGGAAGAATAGTCATGTCAGAGACATCGTTTCATAGTATGATGGAGC
>WOGP01011289.1:0-10007 GCA_015342065.1 Leptinotarsa undecemlineata
ACACTCGGTCAACTACGGTGAGTATTCGTGTGTATAAGATGCTTATAAACAACACGAATTCAAGCATGTTATCGGTCTGTAATCCTTAGGAATCGACAAATCTCCGCTTTTGGGGATTAGAACGGTCCACCCTTCGACAAACCCATCCGGAATCGGCTGCTCTCCGTCCAGCCATGAGTTGAAAACTCTGGCCAAATGGCGGTGAGTGCTTGGTAGTTTTTTCCACCAATAAGTGTTAAGCCCATCTGGGCCTGGAGCAGCAAAGTTCTTGGAACCCACAAGGGCTCTTCGAACGTCATCAGGGGTTATTGAGTTGCGCAGTTCACTGAGCTCAGGCTGTCGAAGCTCTCTGCTGAAAACTTCGAACTGCGCTGGGGCTGGAGTGTCTGAGTTGAGTAGCTGCGGGTGTTCATAGATATCCTTCCAGAAGGATTCCACCTCATCAGCTCATCCGCAACACGTGGAGGCTCTTGGAATAAGCGAGAAGGTTTCTCGCGGTTTTCCGCGATACTTCTTGCTCGCCTCACTAGTCACTTCTCAGCAGCCAGTGGCATTCGTATCCTATCAAGGCAGTGCTGTTTGGTGGTCAGCAGCACGTCTTGGCTTAAAGTCTGATGGATACGCCGTAGATTGGCGGCTATTCGCCGCACTGTGGGTGTGAAAGGCATGTTGGCCGCCCTGTAATCCATCACACATTGGATACGAGACGCGTGTTGTCTCGCCGACGTGATCTTAGCCTCCATCTTGTATACACGTCGTTCAATCTTCCGAACCGCAAGGCCGGGATTTCGTCCTTCCGTTTCGGAAAGCGATTGGACGACGTTATACACGGCGGTGTTCATTTGCTAGGTGTCAGACTTTTCTGTTAGAACACTATGAACCTCCGTATCCAAACAAACTAGTTCTTATGTCTTTAAGGGCCTAATTCTGTGGAGCGCCCTGCGTGTTCTGATTGACTCCATTGGTGGCATGATGCGAGTCTCCAGCCGTGCCAACGGGTGGTAGAACTGTCACTTCTACCACTTCGTTAGCAGGCTGAGGAGGAGCTATATGGCCCTGCCGCTGGAGATAGGATACGTAATCCCTAAGATTTTGGGCGGAAAAAGCGGCATGCTCCAGATGTGTTTCACACCACAGAGCATGCAATCTCGACATGTACCCTCTTCACGCGGGCTCACTACTCTCGAAGCAAGGCATAAGGCTATCTCTTAGGTCATTCGTCCACTCAAAGCGTCAGTTGTCGTTGCCAGGGTTTTCATCGGTAGGCAAACCATCGTTGTGGGCCCCACCACCTTGCCACTGGCCCCTCCGAGCAGGTCGATTTTGGGGGCCTCTTCCTCGATTGTTGGGAACCAAGTGTTGGGTCCACCGGGTGGTTAGCCCTGTGGATCCACGGCCGGCATCGGAGGGAGAATAGAATTTTCTTTCCCGGATGCGCCTGGGCTGCCGGTCCAGTTTTGCATCAGTTGCTCGGGTAAGTGGTGTCGCAACTCACCAAAGGCCAAGGGTGTCAGTGGCCATCCTTGGTTATTATTAATATTATTATTATCCCGAAAAAGTCACTGTTTGGGCTGGCGACGCCATCAGTCTATATTTCTTTGAGTTTGACGTTGGCCAGGCCATCATTGTGAACGACGAGTAATATAAGTTGATGATCACCAACTTCTCTTAGCCTGAATTGAATGATCTGGATACCGACGACGTGTGGTTTCAACAGGACGGCCCCGCGTGCCACACAACTCATGCAAAATTGGATATTCTATACGAACGATTTAAGGGCATGGTCAATTCACGTGGAGGTGATGATAAGTGGCCACCAAGATCGTGCGATTTGACCCCATTAGACTTTTCTTGTGGGGGTTTTCTCAAGTCATGTGCGAATAGGCCACAAATTACAGCCGTCCTCAAATCCAACATAACCTACGCCAGTGAAAGAGCAAAGCAAACTATAAATCAAGATGCGGAATAAATATTCAATGAATGAATAGTGACAGGAGCATTTACTTCGACGTGAGAAAATTCTCAGATGTAATCGTTTGTTTGACACATGTCTTTTGAACAAGCGAAACTAGAATAGATTTTGGCTGAATAAAAACATCGAATCAGTCACCGACTGGAATGTTTCGCGAATTTTGTTAAGACGCCGATAAATTCATTTGTGATGTGAAAAGAGTTTGCATCATGGTGATTTATTTTCTCGGGATTGGATTTTGATAGTTCTGGTTTATATACTTTGGTAAATATTTGTTTTGAGAGCACCCGGCGAGTTTGAAAAAAATTTTGAGTGTACTTACGTATTTTGATGCGTAGATTATGAATCCGAAAGAGAAAGGCGGCGCTCTTCCTTATTTACAAAGTTACGGTCCTTCAAAGTTCAGAAAAGGGCAACTTCCCAGCCTTCTTTCTCACAAAATAAACTACTTAAAAGCACATTTATTCACTAGGTCACTTTTACACCTTATTCCTCCTTCCTTGACATTTTTCACTTCAACAATCAACATTTCTCCAATGAAAATGTTAAAAAAATGTATGGAGCTGCTCTTTGTTTATATGTTTGTATATTTTACGTTTTTAAGGTTAATGGCATAGTTGGTACTACTGATGCTCTCAATATTCCTAAAGTAATTCAAATGTTTTTTGCCTTCATTCTTTAGATCGTAAATTGGTTTTTGGTGGTGTATAGCACTTTTTTTAAAATTACATCAAATGAACTGCGCTTTTTTTTCGGTATTTTGATTTCACGTTTTTTGTTACATCTATACTGTAGTATCATAATTCAATTTGCACTCTTCATTGCATTTGGTACAACGTATTGTTGCTGCAAACACTCCTACTTGAACTAAATAAAGAATTAAATTTTCTCTTACTTTCACTAAGTTATTAATTCCGTTGAAATTCATTTTGTGTTTTCTAGTCACTCATGTCAAACTAAAAATCCAAATCTGCGAATTTGAAATAGTAGGTGGCGGCAAATACCAACCGCTTTTTTCTGAAATGTCACTAGTAGGTAACTAACCTAGAAATAGAAAAATGTCACCAGAAGAAGAATTCACTTTTAAATTAAGTATTTTATAAGAAAAATGTTGATTGTTAAATAGAAAAGTGTCAATTGAAGAGGAAAAAGGTCTAAAGGTGACCTAGTGAATGAATGCTTGTGTTTTTGAATAGTTTATCTCGTGAAAAAGAAGGGTGAAAAGTTGCGCTTTTCTGAACTTTGAAGGGCCGTATTTTTGTGAATGTGGAAGAGCCCCGCTTTTTTCTTTAGGATTCGTAATATACGCATCGAAATACGTAAGTACCTACACTTAAAAGTTTTTTCAAAATCGCCGAGTGACCTTAAAACGAATATTTACCCTTTAATCGTTATGTGATTTACTTGATCTCACCAGGTGGTGGAATAATTTCTATCAGCAAAAAACCAGTGTGCTTCAGACCACACGACTGAAGTAAAACTTCTTCGGTTCCATATATTGATTGTGTACAAATATTTTTTCATTCATTACTTATTTATTATTTTCATTATCGGATACATCAGTAATTACTGTGGTTGATTGTCAAGACCGAGACATTAAACTTATGATATGAGAAATAAAATACATATGTTTTTTTGGAATGAAAATTAGAAAGATATCTAGAAAAAAGTGTTATTCCATGGATGTGAATGTTATTGCATATCTTGTGGAAGGTTCATTTCGGATATTATTCATTTGTAGTTCTTATTTATCTTGTAGAAACTTCACCAATAGCGAAATGTAAATTGGAATCTTCGGCTAAAATCACTGGCAACGAACGATACTTTTCTCCCAATGCTTCAGAGCCTACTCGACTATAAATGTGTGCTTGCACACCTCTCTCTTGACCCTACAGTAATATACGAAACGTAACTCTCTCTATTTCATCTTCACTAACTCATACGTCTCTCCGCTTCCGTTCGTCGCGCCCGATCACTCTTTTCGTAACACTTTCGTAACGCATTCACTAGCTTACTCCCCAAGTCAAGCGTGCGTAAAGAAGTTTCGCTTCAAAAAATCCACAAAATAATGTTTGATGGAGTCCCGCCATGATGATGAGCTCTCGTCCCACTCCGCCTACGGATCTACTGTTACGGTTGTTAGCACCATTTGGTGAACTTTCGGTGCTAACAACTGAGGAAGTAAAGTAAGAGGGATTGTAGAGACAACTATTTTTTATGAAGAACGAGTTAGTAATATATAGAATCTAGATTGTGGCTTGAAAAAGCTGTCCGCAGAGTTTCAGTGTCATAGCAGTTGCCTGCGAAAGAGAAATAGACCTCAATGATGAACAACCTCTTTTAGGTGACTAAAGTAATGTGCCTTTTCTTTTGGACAGTAACGGAGTTACTACGCACCATTACTCGAACAAACTTCTGGCTGAAATTGCGAATAAATGGGTACACTTGCAGAAAAAAATATGTTTCACAATGTTTCTCGGCAGTTGCCGGTGTGGAAGTCTACTAATTACGATTTGAACTGGTTGAAGATTCTCCTCATTCACCTGAACTTGCTCCAAGTGACTTATTTTTGTTCCTCAAACAGAAAATTGCACTCCGTGGATATGAAGATTATGTAGAGAAAGAAAAATAAATTCAAATAAAAAACGTCTTGTACCTTCGTTAGAGCTGAAACCTATCAGACCACTCACGTATGTGCGTATTTCCAAACAAAAAATCCAAACCGCTTGCCAATCCGCGATCGATTTTTCACTATGGAATGTATTCAAAAATGCCGGACGCCTAACAATCTGTCTATCGGGTTACACTTCTGTGAAGCCTCGTAACATCTGTCAGCACAAGCCATCCGTCCCTTTGTATCATTAATTCCGGAAACCTGAATTCAATTCTGATTTATCGAGTTAATGCACATGTGTTTGCATGGCTATCTCGATGACAATAAACCAATTAAGGGCTGCGATTTGGAGAATACATGAAATAGTCATTTGTGAGATGCACAATTACCAAACAGAACGTAGATGGTAATGACATTTCAGATGTGATAGAGAGATGGAATGTTTATTTTCTGAAGTAAAACCATTATATATTCCTATGATGATACCATTTCTGTCAGGAAAATACCAGGAATCGATCATTTAAAAAGCCCGAGTGAAAATTATTTTTGTAGCTAGGTTGGCGCAACTCTCCTCCTTACTGGCTCGGAGTTTGAGAGTCATCCATCATTTAGTTTATTTACAGTATCCAATATGTTAATTAACTTCAAACGTGTTTGGTGATTTTTACAATGGATAAAAATATCGATCTACAAGATCGTGATGACCATGTAGGTTTGTTCTATTCCTCCTCTTCTCTCCTGTTTTCAAATTCCTCATCATATTCGTTTCTTTTAATTGCCTTTCCGCTTCTCTCTGATAAACATCCAAAAATAAAAAGGCCATTATCACAATCCCTGATGACAAACATTAAAGATGTTATACAAGTGTGGAAATATATGGCAACAACTGAGATGAATAATTAGGGTTTAGGTTATGTTAGGTTAGGTTATGTTAGTTTCAAGTTTGATTCGGATTCAGCCTAACAACGATTTTGAGCAATTTTTGTGGGGATGATTAGGGTGATTAGGGGAAAACATTTTGAGTGTACCTACGTATTTCGATGCGTAAATTACGAACCCGAAAGAAAAAAGCTGCGCTCTCCCTCATTTACAAAGTTACGGTCCTTCAAAATTTTTTTTCACAAGATAAACTATTTAAAAACACAAGCATTCATTCACTAGGTCACCTCTACATCTTATTCCTCCTCATTTGACAGTTTTAAATCCAACAATCAATATTTTTCTTATAAAAAACTTAATTTAAAAACGAATGCTTCTTTTGGTGACTTTCTTCCATCTCTACTAGTGACATTTCAGAAAAAAGCGGTTGGAATTTGCCGCCGCCTACATTTCAAATTCGTAAATTTGGATTTTCAGTTTGATGTGAGTGAATAGAAAAACCAATTTAGGATCAACAGAATGAAGGAAAAAACATTTCAATTACTTTAGGAATATTGACAGCATCAGGCGTACCAACTATGCCATTAACCTTAAAAACGTAAAATACAGAGATATATAACCAAAAGGCAGTTCTGTACATTTTTCACATTTTTATTGGAAAAATGTTGATTGTTGAAGTATAAAGTGTCAAGGAATGAGAAATAAGGTGTAATAGATGCCAGTGAATAGATGCTTGTGTTTGCAAATAGTTGATCTTGTGAAAAAAAAAGACTAAAATATTGCCTTTTTCTGAACTTTCAAGAGCCGTAACTTTGTAAATAAGGGAAATCGCCGCTTTTTCTTTCGGATTCATCAAAATATGTAAGTACACTCAAACATTTTTTCAAAATCGCCGGGTGCCTTTAAAACGAATATTTACCCATAGCTATTTCTTTCAGAAATGAGTACAAATACAATAAGAAAACTTCAAAACTCCTATCAATTCTTAAGGTCCTACTTGCTCACACTCCATTTGCAACAACAATAAACCAGAATTAATCTAACCTGTCCTTGAATGAGCAACGAACGAATCTATTCTATCCAAGTGGGAATATCTCAGCAATACCGACTGTAGTGTGTCAGAAAATAATGAAAAAACACCCTAGGTATTACATCACGTCCTGATTTATTTGAAACACTGTGACAAAGATCATTAATAGTATGCACTGGATACCCAAGATTTAAACAACTAAATCAGTGTGTTGTTCTTTTGTGTATGTGACAGTGACAATGGCTTTTTATGAAGTACGAAGTACAAGGACTGTACACCAACTAACTAACCTAAGATAATCTGGGAAGAGCTTTTGATTCGGCATAGCATTAACTAACAATTGAAACTGTCAATTTGCCATAAGCCTATCTAGATTTAACAAAATTTCTCTTTGTGAGATATGGAATAGCATTTTGTTGACTACTATCCATAATTTTTCAAAATTCACAAATGACTTCTTCCGGCAAATTGAGAAAGCTCCTTCTTCGATACATCCAGTAACGATACATTTTCATCCCAATCTAACCGACTTGAAACAGAAGCGAATAAATCATACAAAGTGAAGTTATTCCTCCAGATATGCAAAGTAATCTCTAGACTCTAGAAGAAAAGAATAATGAAAAATGGAATTCAAATTGGTAACATTTCGTTAAAATCCGCCTGTTTGCCAAAATCTCCACATCCTCTAAACTCATATTTCAAATTCACCGGCATACACCGAACTAATGAATAATTGATGAAAGGATTTTCGATTCTTTCTGTGAATGAAAAATGTTTCAACGCAAGATACGGAATCTTTATTCTTCAGAAGCTCGCCTGTTGAGTTTTGAAAAATAATGAGCGGAAAAACCATTAGTGATGATCAGTAAGACGGATACGTTTTCGATATCGTTACTGAGAGGAAACTCTAACGAGGAAATTTAAAATGTTTGTGACAGCAAGATGTTGAACATTATTTCGATTGGATTGGATATTTAAATGTTCGCTATCCCCTCTTTTCGTGTCATCTGTTCAACAGAAGTTGACCGTTTGACAGGAGTTACCGTTATCCGCTTGATTACAGCTTTCTATATATTGCGTATCTCTATGCTAGCTTGACTGAATGAGTCGTTGGACACAACATATATGCAGCGTCTTCGAACTTTCTCTTGAACCACTGTTCCTCCTTGTGGATGATCCCAGCATTAGACAACTTGATGTTATGTACATGCTCTACTTCTCCCAATTTGCTGGTTTCTCCTCGCTGTTTATTTTTCTCGTGCTCGGTGAAGCGAATATTCAATAGTGTCTTAGTTTCACTGATTTGGATAACTATGGGATTGGAACCTCTGGTGTGAAAGTTGAATAACTTCTTTGATCACTTACCCAAACACCAAACTGATATTTTTCTCGCCATTCAGTGTCGGTCCTCTTCACCAATACGTCTGAGAACGGCAATTAGTTTTAGACATCCTCCTTCGTTGTGAAGGTGATGGAAGGTTTCAGGCTATTGATGTGCTTCAGAAAGGTGCCTAGTTCTGTATTTCCATGATTCCGTATTATGAAGGTGTCGTCAACGTAACACAACCAGACTCTGAGCTTGTTGTTGGCTATAAGTGGTGAGAGAATTCGTCCTTCAGATGGAAATAGCAATTTCATACACATCACCCTAGTAATTCTCCATGAATTCTTCTATGGTAAATTCGGTCTATCTTCCAGGTCCTTCGACAGAAACGTTGGTGTACAGACTTTCTATGCGAAACTGATTAATCAATCTTGCTCTGTAACTTATATTGCCCCTAGTAATTCAACAAAATACCTTTTAAATTCTTCACTAAAGATGAAGTTTGTCCTTGTCGTGGTTGTATTATTGAAGGTAAAAATCTGAACAAGTTTCGAGTTGCTGAATCTCTAGAACTGATGATCGATGTGAGCGGAACACCGTTCTTGTGGATTTTGGTTAGTCCATACAAATGAATGGGTTTACTGTAGTGCGATGTTAGTGATAATTTCTACTTTGCAAAGTTTGGTAAAACTTTCTTTCAATTGATGCAGTAGGTTCCCGTCCAATCTTCGTGTAGTTCCTTCAGATGAAAATATTCGATCTTTAGTTCGTAGAGATTGGTAACCATCACAACAGTAGCGTTTCCTTCATCTCCAGATATAATTTTGATGGTGATGTCTCTTCGCAGGTCATTCAGAGCTCTTCCCTCTTCATCACTGGTGTTGGATGTTGGAATTGGTTCTCGATACAGCTGTTCTCTGATTTTCCATCTGAATTCTTCTGCCTAGGTCTGGTCAATGAGGGAACTGGTGGATTCCTCGGCAGTAATTATCTCCAAAGTGAGCACAGATGTTGGCGTAAAAGCGAAGTTTAGACCTTTCCTTAACAAGGATTCATCTATCAACTCCCGCCAAACGGTCAACTCGCGCTAAACTGATTAAGCGAAAAGAGGAAGGAAACGATAGGTGAAAGCACTCGAATGACTTATAAATAGTCATCTCGGGGAAATCATCTGGTAATTTTTTACTTCTTTTCATTCGTATGATGATGATTTGATATTTTAGCTATTCAATCTGATTTCATTCGTTCTTTTACAGATTTTCAATCATATCAGACAATGGGAGTCTAAGCTAATGAAAGTTCTCGAATTGTTGACAAAAACCTAATGTCTTCTTTCTTTCATCTTGATTCATTGCTAACGAATGCAATTTTTGTATGCTGTAAAATTATCGGACCCCATTTTGTTACAGGTCCTTCCTTATACAATCAGCCGTCTCTCATATTTGAAATATGCATCTCTGTTGAACTAGACTATAATCAAAACAAGAGTTCTACTGAATGAATTTTTTTTCAACCTGTTCTCAGAGTTTGGCTAGGGTCCAGCGAATATAATAAAGTATCGACCATCAGGCACAATACTAAGTCGTCCCTCACTGCTACAATAATTTGGAATACATTTTTACGATTCGGTATGTAAGCATGGCTCTTTTTCCACATTCCGAAAACTCCGGAAAGGGCTTTATTATTTGTAGAACGCATCAGTGGGAAAGGAAAGAAAAACGTTAGATTGGCCAACCCTTTTAGGAGAAGGATTCATTGATGTTTTCCGCTGGGGTCAGTTATTATATTATCACTGAGAACGCTTTCATCTCTCCTGTAAAACTGAGAGCTACTCATATTAGGGATTGAAAGCCGAACCAGACTTATATCAACACGAAAAGATGATGAGAGAGGAAAGTGACAAGGGAGGTAGAAAAAAACAGAATATAAAAAAATCATCGTTCTTATCGAATAAATAATATTTCAAATATAGTGAATTAATGACAAAAATAGTACACATTCAATTCATTACTTATAGTCTTTACATTAATAATAATAATAATAATAATAATTATTTATTTATCAGTTGAAAGATACAAGTGTACAAAAAATAAAAGAAAAAATAGTACACATATAAAGTAACTGATAATTTCGTCCAGTAACTAATTACCACAAAATAAAATAGATGATGAGGTTGTAAAAAGACCTT
>WOGP01011290.1:0-10006 GCA_015342065.1 Leptinotarsa undecemlineata
CTCTTGATGGTTGCTGCCGCTGCTTTCGCAATCTGGAAATTTTATAGGAAAAGGACCACCCCCATGAAAGAAGAAGGACCCGTCCATACCGAAAATACCGAAAACAAACCAGTATCCCTCTTGTTTTCGTCTTAGGGATGGAGGAGTTATGAACCCGAGTTCGCTGACCCAGCATCACTCAGGGATAGAGTTACATCCGCTGTTCCAGACGCGACTACATGCAAAGTCGACAAAACCGAAGTTATAAATTATTGTTAATCTAATAATCAGACATTCTTGTTACTTTGCCTGAACTGTAAAGTTGTATTTGTACAAAATAAAGTTTTTTTTAAAAAAGTAATTCCGTATATCGCATACGTAACTAAGCTATTGGCTCCTACCGAGCAACGTCTAAATTGGTAGCAAATTACCAAAAACGACTGTTCTTGATAGGCAGACTTAATACATGGAATTTCTGGGCATGCTGGCCTGGAAGGCAATAAGGCTGCTGACTCCCTTGCAAAGGAGGGTGCTGCAAGCAGCTTCATCGAAACAAAACCTGGAATAGGCATAGATTTGGGCTTTGCCCAAAGCAGAACCTACCAGGATTGGCCCACTCTTAGGCGTTTATTCACCATTCGAAGCTTGCTACCAAATAGTTGTTGGACTACAGTAGGGATGAACTACGATGTCTAACAGGCCTTCTTACTCGGATTGTCGAAAGACTGTGTGACGCCTTTGTTTGGAAAATGATGAAACAGCAGATCACATACTTTGTACCTGCTCCGCTGGGGACCGAATCGAGTGTGAGCCACAATAAACCCTTGTGGGTTGCGTTGGAGGGTAGAATAGACCCACTCACTTTGGACCTAATGTAACCTAACCCCATATCAACCTAACCTAACCCCATATCTAATATATGAAGAATCTTTCAGAAACAAATGAACCATGTGCTGGAGTAGTGGAAGAGAACATCCAGCTCACACAAAAGTTTGCACGGGACAGAATTGTTTCCAATTCGATTTTTTTTCATGCGGCAATGGGCAACTTGTTGTTTCCTTTTATGGCTAGTCTATTCATAAGGAGATTTGAAATGGAAGCGATAAAATAGTTGGATTAATTTCCACGAACTTGGACCCGATACGTTGATGATGTATATGCCATTTTAGGTACGAATAAGAGTGGGGTAGGGGTAGAGGATTTTATGACTTGTATCAACAAAAAAATCCAGAAATTCATAGTTCTTCTATGGAATTGAAAATAACGAAGATCTGCCATTCTTGAATGTTTCGGTTATGCGAAACACAAATGAAGATTTAGAATTTTATGTATCAAGAAAAAAATAGTAACACTTTCAGATATACCCCTAACAACTCCCACCATTGTCTACAACAAAACATGACGAGATAGCATTTTCTTGTTCATAGGCTCGTCACGTTTGAGCAAAGAAAGATATGATATTCTGAAAAAATTCATCAAGAAGTTAGCTGAAAGTAACAGAAATCCTTCAAACATAGTATGACATATTTAACGAATAGTTAAATTCGGAAGATTAAATTTAGAGAGTGCCTTCGTAAATCCCCGATTTTTCAGAAAGACAAATACTCGAAATTCAAAGTACTTCTACACTAACCAAAGAACACTAACGAATTGGTTCGAATTTTTAAAAAACTCAACATGAAACTGTCCTATTGTCGTCTCTCGCACTAGCCGACTATGATATCCGTCACGATATGCGTAAGTAACTCAACTCCTCCAGAGACGATTTGGTGATCTCTTTCACTGAGCAACAAAGAAATTGCAGACTGGAATAAACAACGGAACACGCTCTTAATGGGGGAAAATACCTTGAAGTAGTTGAGTTACTAGTGCCGGACAAAAATTTCATAGTCGCCTAATGCAGGAGGCGATAGAAATCCACAAACACATGAATTATTTCGATAGGAAAGAGAAAAGATCAGTCCAGTTTGTAATCCAATCCTCTCCAGAATGAAAATAGCTCCGCAGCGCTCCACCCAGATCCCCTCAGCACCACCATCATCTACTGAATCGTTGTTTGGGTTTCTCTAACCAACTCATTCACAAATTCACAATATCAATCTTAATTTTGACAGAGGATACAACAGTCTGTTTTTAATATCAATGATGAAAGCACCTCTTGAGCAGCTAGCTCCATCATGTATATGAAGACTTGCATAATTGAATAACAAAGTAAGCGATAAAGAGCATAGTAATTTGGAAAGCAAGACTTTTTATCTCCCATATGAATTCCTCATTGCATATTCAATTAGTGATAAGAGCGCCGTAAAGGAAGCTGGGATCAATAAATCATTGGAAGAAATAATTTCCGCATTATTTTGTTACAATCAAAATTGAATATTACTCAAAAATAGTGAGGGACTAGACCCCATGTTAGATGAATATTTTTGTAAGAAATGTCCTTCTCTACAATCTCCTACAGTTTGGATAATGATATATGATACATCTTATATATTTGGTATTATCATTATCTTTCGAACAGCCAGAGCACAATTCACGAAAGCTAGAGAATTGAAATTTGTTTGCGATAATTTCTGCCAAAAAAATCATCAATTTAAGACTAGAACTGGTTCACCTGTGATGATAAAAAATTTACTTACCGTATTAATTAGCAAATCTGCAACTACACAGACGAATACAAATCGGGCCACAGATTTCACATGTATGGATTTTATATAGTACTGAAACGAAATGTGTCATTTTGGATCCAAATGCCATTAACTATCACTTGAGAAAGTTAAAACCCATTAGCTATTTTCGTAAAAACAGCATTGGACTACAGAAAGGAAAACTAACTTCATTTATTGGTACATCCCGTTCTCATAAATTAATTTTGAAAGTGATATCAACAACAATAGTAAACGTAGTCACTTTTCCACTTCAAAATACTGAAAATACTGCTAATAATTTTTCGAGTGACACTTTATCGTGAGATTTTCAGTGCACCCTTTACAAAACCGCATCACGTGTTTCGCTAGTATGAAAGCGCTGCGCTGTCCAGTGAAAACCTCATAATGAATTTTCACTTTATTACGTTATGGATTCTTATCAAATATCGGACATTTCATCGAATATAATAATGATTAATCAAAATAATCAAAGAACTATCTGAAAGGAAAATATCCTGAATGAACTATATAAACGTCTAGTTTTTCAGTACTGAAGATGTTCTAATCAAATCGTCTGAGGAAAGAAAAGTACTTTGTCGTTGATCTCATTTTAGCACTTTTCAGAAACTATCTAATACTGTTGTCAAGTAGTTAAGAAGAAGTTAATTTATTTATATACGTATGAACAATAGAAAAATAATAGATGGAAATAATATGGAACCTTGAGGTTCAACAGCGTATTGACAATATTAATATGAGTTGCCTTTTGGGAAGAATTGAGTTTGAGAGAGCGGCATAATCATTAGAAAATCTATCTGATAGGTAAAAAGCTGGACACTCTCCCTCTGTCTTTCTCAGATTTCAAATCAGTGATTTCTCAATGAAATTATAACTGCTTTTAAATAGAACAGAAATCAAAACATTTAAATAATATCTGACTTGAGAGGATGATTTCAAACTCCATACATTGAATTTTTTCTAGAGTTCCCAAAAATTATAGGAAATATTTTTACAATGTATTCATACCATCTGCTGTCAAAACTTTTGAATACAGTTCTTCGATTCCCCGATTCATTGCACGAAATCTAGTTTGGATCATCCAGCATAAACTCACAAACTGAAATTCACAGGCTATTATGGAAAAGTTATTGTAGAGGTTCAAATAGAACATTAAGAATGCCATCCAGTTGTCGGTTGTAACTATGAGAATTGAGTAGATTTGGTACGGCCACGATACTACCAGCAAAATCACTGAAAAAAGAAATGTAGACTTGAAAATTGATAAATGATCACATTAGAATTGTGAATACATTCAATATTTATTCCAAATATAGGTTCAGCTGAAGATCAGCTCCTTGGTGCTGATCTTCAGATAAGAAACCTGTAGAGAATTTCTTCACTGGAAGTTTTTGTAGAATACAATTTTGTACATAGACTATAATTGAGCACCATATTGAAGTAAACACAAGTAAATTCACTCACGGCCATATTTGGGTCAAGATTCCCCACCTCAAATTTTATGCGTGGTCAATCTACAGCACAATCGACTAAATCTGAGGCGTTTACCAAACGAGCCAAATTGAGACATGGAATATTATTACAGAGTCCTTGTAAGGGGTGGTTTTGTATTTGTGAAAAATTTGAACAAAATGAATAAATGTCGAGCTTTGGATTACTGTAATTTGCAGGGTGATATCGGCATTTATTTTTTTTTGATTCCCAACTGACGAAAAAATGTATGTTTTTTTGTATTTATTATGTAAGATTGAAGGAAAGAACAAATAAACGAAAATCATAAAATAAATTAACAAAGACCATAATAGTGGTGTCATCAATATTCACAAATGTTTTATGGAATTAATTTGATGGAATTGAACTTTACGATTTGTATATGCCTCACAAGTAATAATATAATAATATAAAAATAATCGGAGTTCCACTGGCAATCCATAAAAGAAAACAATTGTTGGACCACATCAAGTTTGTTATTTGGCTAGTATGTATCTGTAGGAAAAAAAGTACTTCTACTGAAATCTCTGCAAAATCAAATTATCAAATGTATATTCAAAAAACCTTTTTTGTAAGCTACTTTCCATTTATATGTTCCAAATAATCTACTATATATAGCAATTATGTCGATTTTAACGTTCTGTCATCAATAACAAAAAAACTTTAGAATTTCATTCGAGTTCCTAAATATGGAACACTAGTATACAAGAAAGAAGCCCAATGTACAGAGGAATTCAATCATCTGCCTGACTGTATGAGATTGGAAGACAACGTCAATGTTTTCAAACGAAAACTTAAAAATTTTATATGTGACGAATGTTATTATGACATATCAAAATTCATGAGCAAAAAGATAACGTTAGTTATGATACTCAGATGCCCTGGTTACTATTATAACCTCCAAAACTTCCAATATTGTCATTTCATCTGATTTTATGTATACATTATGTCTGTAACTGTTCCAATATCATGTGAATATGATCTGACTGGGATAAAAATTATTATTATTATTATTCAAATCATTATCGTGGATTCGTTGGTGAAAATCAGAAGCAATTTTTCTAAATATTATCGATAATTTTCTATCATTGGAACCGATTATTTCATCATTAATAATTGAAATTATGACTTAACTTGGGTTTTTATAAATGTTCATGAGATAACCACGAGAGGCGTTAGCGTTTGGAGAAATTTATTCGAATTTAAGGGCAAATCCAGTTTGAATTGTGAACTTATGGTTACGTGATTAACCGATTTAGGACTGTTTTATACAGCGTACTCCATTTGGGAAAGAGAATGCATTTTACATCATATTGTATTTATTATACCGTTCAGCAGTAACGGTAAACTCAAACTACGATTGAATATGTGTAATTTTTGAGAATAGCATTAAAATTTAATTTTTGATTTTCGTTATTGAAATAGGGAAACCATATGCCTCCTCTGATGTCAAGTGAAATACAGTATATTTTTACTCCATTAGAAGGAGTGAGAGCCGGTACGTAGGCGCTTGTTATATTTTGAATGAAACTACTTGATACATTCTAGTCGCATGTGGATGTGTAACTGCCTTTATTCATCTTTCTAGGTTTACAATATGACAGGTAATTTCCGACAGTCACTGTAGCCAATCTAACAATATTGATATACATAACTTGTGTCACAAAACACATCACAGCGCTCAGCTCATTTCAAGTCTTCCCAAGACTGGTGAGAAGCTGTCTGATCGCACTTAAGGAGCTAAGTACCCAAAATAGGGTCACTCTAGCTTGGGTACCCGGACATGAGGGTCACTAGGGCAATGAGGAGGCCGATGTTCTAGCCCTTGAAGACATATCCAAGGCTATGATCGGCTCAGACCAGAACCCTTCTGCGAGGGGAGCGAGAGCATGAATGAAGACATCCATAAATTTATGGATGCAAGACAAATCGATAGATTGGTAAAATAAGCTCCCAAGAGTGAGGCAGGTGGAAGACTTTATGAAGAAACCATCGCTCAAATTCACGGAAGATCTGGTAAACCACAACCGTCAGGTTGTAAGGGTGTGGTGGGTCTACTAATTGGGCATAGCCGACTCAGGAAACATATGAGCAACATGGGTTTGACCAGGGCCGTATCGAAAAGAAATACCAGGGGGGGAAGGAATCCAAATTTTCTCCCCCATCAGCAACCCCATCAGCACACTTTCGAAAAAATGAAAGCCGAGGGATTAGATACTACTATAATATATTAATTTTCTTACTTATCTATCCAAAGATTGGCTGAATGCTTATGCCCGTTAGGGTATTCACAAACAAAAATAAATTTTGGTGATTATAAAAATAATAATGGGAATTGTTCTACTTTGAACCAAGGTTCTTGGTCTTCCACCATATCCACCATGTATTGGAATATTCAATACAAATGAAAGGAAACAACACTTGAATAATACTGTGCTTATTGTTTTCTACTATTATTTTTTCTATTTTCACGACCCGAAATTTCACATTTTTTCCAAGTCGAAAAATAAACGAGAAGTTAGAAATTTTGTGAAATTGTCACTTGAAAATTTGTGGACTGTTCAGGGCTGTTCTCTTACTTGGGAGAAATTAAATTTTTCTGAAGTTTTCAAACAACTCAGAATTTCAATGCATGGGATCTCCAAGTTATGTATGTTGGGAAATCCCAACCTTCTCCCGGATCTTTCCCTTTTCTTATTACCTTCCCCTTTCTTTTCTCTCATTTTTATTTTCTTATCTATCATTTATTTTTTTGATAATATTTTTTTCTATCTTCATGGCCCAAGTTTTTTCAACTTCTTCCCAACTTTTTCCTAAGTCGAAAAAGCAGGGGGGGGGAAGGTTCCCCCTTCCCCCCATGGCGATGGCCCTGGGTCTGACAGACCAATGTAGGTTCTGTCAATAAGAGGAAGAAACCGCACTGCATGTGCTTGTGGATGCGAAGCCATAGCAAGAGTCAGACACGCAAGATGCGGGAAAGAGAAACCAGAGCCTGCCAGCTATATGAAGGGGTCAGCGTCAAGGTAATGGAGTTTCATCAAAAAGATCAAGCTAGAAAATGAGCTCTAACAACCAAGGATCATCACAATAGATCTGAAAAGGTCGCATTGAATCAGGCCGTTGGCCAGCTCCTCGACAATCTAATCTACTCCATTAGCCAATACTCAAACATCCAAAAATAGTGTAATTACCGATTCGTGAATGTCCTATCGCACATGTTAAACAGTGAAAAACAATCGTATAAAAAAGATAATTATTGTACAGCTGGTGTTTCGTGAAGAGAAAGCAGTACCGTACTTTATTGTCGGTTCAACCCTCGGCACATTGAACTTCAAGTTCCCTGTAATCTGTGGTCCAACCGTTTCGTAAACGATTTTGTACCTATGTAGGATTATTTATCTGTACATAGTTAGCACGAATGTACTTTTATTTTATATCCTCTGATGTGTCTGATGCTATTGAGAACATAATAGAAATTATGAATAGCCACAAGGACCCTATAACTAATAGATCAGTTTTCACAAATACAATTCGACATTTACTTATAAATTTTTAGAGTCATTTTAGACACCTGATCTAAAAAAACCTTCTCGTCTATTAGGTACTACTCTAGAAGTTCAGGATGTGAAATGTTTTCCAATTGAAAAATGTTTCAAAAACGTTCCTACTATACGAAAAATAAAAAAATCACATCAATACGAATTAAAATCTCAATAATTAAATGCACTGATTCATTTCAGTGCATTGAATGAAACAAACAATTCTGAAATCAATTTACTCACCTGATCCGCTCAAAATTCGAATATAGTTTTTATTATTCTTCGGCATCAAAATGCGGTCGAAAGTTTCTAAATTTTCTAGTAGATTTGGAAGAATGTTATGCATTCGCAACAAGTTCCAGAGACGTACTAGAATTGCAGTAATTGATATGAGTATAATATTTGCCATTTTAGTTATGAACTTTTGACTGGACAGGGTAGAATCTACGAGTACAACTGTTTCATTGTGTCCAAACGAAGTTAAAGGTAACTGTAATGAAATAAATGAATAAAAGAAATTGACCGTTTTCGCCATTGATACAATAGTAAATTGCGGGCCTTGTAGAGGATTCCAGCTCTTAATTTGAAAGTTATGGTTTGTTAATATCAAACTATTATGACAAGGGTAGGAGAGGAAAGAGTGGTGAGTATTCTAAGTGACATAATTTTATAACACTCTCTTTTTATGTGTTTTGAGTTGATCTAGTATTCAGACAAAAAAACATGTAAAACTGTTTGAATGCATGAAATTATGTTGAAAAATTAAACTAGTACGGAGTAAGAGGTATTCCGCTTCACTCAATAAGAACCTATCTTACTAATTGTCAACAAGCAGTGATGCTCAACGGTACCTTATCAAACTTTCAGACTATTAGGTATGACGTTCCGCAAGGGTCTGTTTTGGGTCCGCTTTTATTTGTCATTTATGTGAATGACTTGAGCAACCATATGATGCCGTTCCAATTGGTTCTCTTTATGGACGTCACCACTTCCATTCTGTCGGATAAAAATAATGATATTTTACAGTTTCATCTCGACCAGGTACCTAATCAGTGGTTTCTATCTAATAAGCAGAAATTGAATGGTCAGAAGGTACAATACATCCAGATTTCTGCTAATAATCAAATTATCTCTATTTCTGAAACTGCCCATATCTGAAACATATTTCAAACTTTTCGATATTTCTTGAAAATTTGAAAGTTGTTTCTGATTTATCTACAAATAATTGAAATTAAAAATGATGCAGGAAAATATATAAAATTTGCCCAGGTACATGACTGATTAAAAAATTGATTTGAACATTCATTTAAACATTTATTGAATTCATTGAAAATGCCCGATTACATAAATTTTTCAGTTTGTTGTCTGAGAAGTTTTAATGAGTAAACTTCAATATTGGATCATTGGAAATATAAATGAAATTTTTGAACCTACCTGTTCAATATAAATGACAGCATAAGGGATGAAAATCAAATGGAAAACGCTGATGATTAAAACGACAGCTTGAATTGCTATCATTTTATTTGAACGCACAAATTTCCCTTTAGTGTTGTCTTTTGTGACTGTACATACAGCTGCAACTCTAGACGAGAAAATTATAGGATTTAACGAATCATAAACCGTTTTTACAGCATTTTTTCCAATAGAGATCATCTCAGCAATATCTGCGAGCTTTAAAATTTTGAAACGGGCGTAAATATTGATGTGGCTAATATTTAGACTGGAAAAGGATATTATATCACCGTGAAATAAGTTTCGTGTAAATAGAAACGTATCTAAGTATTTGATCAACAATGAGTAAACAATAAAAACATGGTTTTATCGTAAGCATTTTAGGACCATCGATGTTAATACTCATACATCAAATCTATCGGCTCAGATGGATCTATAAAATGATTTTTTTTAAATATACGTAGCTAACCGTTTATCCTATTGTAATTTATGTGATAGGTACAACATTGATCGTTATCAATTACAATGGACTAAAATGTTAAATTATTACGAATATTATGGAAAACAAAATTTGAAGGCACGGTAGTGCCCCGCCAAGATGAGCCCGCTCAAGCAGGCCATCACATACTTTTTTTGAGAGCTCTATCGTATGTTTCAACCCTCACAGTTTTGGTCAAAATGATGCAAGAAAGTGAAAATTTTCATGATATGATGACAACAGGGGACTAATTGAATACAGCAAGTTTCATATGTTCTACATATGCTGAAAAGTCTCGGGTCTAACCAAAGTTTACCGAATACTATAAGTTGGTTCACTCCAAGGAATTCGTTTGTCGGTACGGCTCAGGATTGCATTTTTTGCGATTTCCATAAATCATA
>WOGP01011291.1:0-10005 GCA_015342065.1 Leptinotarsa undecemlineata
AAGTTGTGTGTTGTTTACTGCAGTGTATCAACTGCGTGAATATGTAACACGTGGTGTTTTCAAACCAGTCAGCAAATGAAACAAAATCCGACGATGGTAGCGATTTATAATCTCCAACTACAGGCCCGGTTGCCACCGCTCGAAGCTCTTTGCTTGGTGTGACGTCAGGATGTACCGCGGGCGATATCACATTTTCAATCGCTCTTGCTCAGTTGTTAATTGACATAAAAACCGGAAAATTTTGTGGGATACGTGGGAGATAATTTACTTTTATAATATATAATTTTCAAATAAAAAACTAAATTAGCCTGAATGAGCCCATTAGCGAATTTTCCATCCTGATAGTGAATGACTAATTTTACCTAATTGACATTATCTTCTTTCAGGTCAGCTTTACAAACTCTACACAAAGTGAGCGCCAAAGCGAGGGAGCAGAATTATTTCCAGGGCGGCCTGACGCACTCTTGGGTGGAGTACTATGAGAACCGCATCGAATCTGACCGATCCTGCCTCAACGAGTGGCACGCCATGGATAACCTAGAGTCGAAGCGACCACCTTCGCCTGATTCCATTCGCACCAAGCCATCGGAAACGGAGGAAACGAAAAAAGTGATACGTGCTACCTTGAAGGAGATTATGATGTCTGTTGATTTGGACGAGGTGACTAGTAAGGCGATCAGAACGAAGGTGGAAGAAGAGTTGGATATGGATTTGGCGGCGTACAAGTCTTTCATTGATCAGGAAATACTGGTGATTCTCGGTCAGATGGACGCCCCGACCGAGATATTCGACCACGTGTACTTGGGTTCCGAATGGAATGCTTCCAATTACGAGGAATTGCAAAAGAATGGGTTAGTAAATTAAGATTCTGCCTATTTGTGCTTTGTCGTGGGTGTTAATCGTGAGTAAAAAAAACAGTCGACGTATTTCAATAAATCACAAATTTTATCATAGTTGGCATTGAACTGAGAGTGGCGACAATTTTTTCCAATACTCCAAGTACTCTTGTTTCATCCGAGGCGTAGTTAGTGCTTGCGCTATCTTCACAAAGGTTCTCTTACAATTGATATTGACTTGTAAAAATCATCATTATATCTGCACAGCATGGTTAATTATTGCTCTACCCTTCTGATGCACTTTTTCATCCACAACTTTTGCCTCGCAACATTTTCCAAGAGCCTTTCTATAGCCCACTCACTTTTTAGTAGAATTAAAGTTATTGGGTATACTTGATAAGAATAATTTGGAACCTCTGGCTTGAAAATTATCGATTGAAAACACATTTCCCTTGCCAAAACCAGCCAAAGTGCTGTCTTTCGACGCGCGTTTCGCTAACCAAGTCAGTATCATCGGGCGAGGACTGAAACTAGAACAAACATGCTGTCTCACGACGCGCGTTCAGTGTATTTTTGGCATCTCCTGATGATGCTAACTTAGTCAGCAAACCATGCGTTGGGAGACAACATTTTTGTGCTGGTTAGGCAAAAGTGTTTTCAACTTGGTATCCTGCAGTAGTAAGCATAATAAACGAAGAGAACTCATTCATATGACACTTTTCCTTACTTCTGATTCCTTCGACTGAGGGAATGTCGTGGCCACTAACGGTACTCTTCAATGGGGGACGGGAAGAGAGTAAAGAGTACATTCATGACAAGTAGAAAGTGAAATAACAATATTTTGAAGAGTCTCAGAAGGAAATTAGAGAAATGTTGTCTCTCTACGACGGTAACTAGGCCGGATGTTGATGAAGTCGTCAGATCCATACATACTCATATGTATAAAATTTACTCATAAAAGGAAAAATCACACGTAATATTTGGAGTGAATTCACGCCGTCAAAAGTAAGTACAAACAGATCATTGAGTGTTTTGACGACCAAAGAAGCACAGCACATAGAGTAAAGCAAGACTTTTGTGCTCACTGATTTATCGACATATCTTAATGCTCCTGAATGAAAGCAAATGTCAAAAAAATTGAGAAAGAAAGACACTTCTTCTGACGTCTTATTTTGGGCTGTTTTAGATATGAAAATGCAAAGAAGATAACTTTGAACTATTGAAGATAACTGATATCAAATTCTGATACTATGTAAATACAAAACAAAATTGTACCGATACAGCATGCAGCTAGATGTATATTGGCGAAAGAACTATTCAACAATAGATTGTTGTAGAACGGAACGTATTAATTTTTTACCTAAGAATATTCTTGGGTTACGAAATAATTGCATCGTTTCATTTTAGAGTTATTCTTTTGCTTCCAACATTGGTCTAATCTTAGGCATGTGATTAGTCATTTACCTGTATATTCCAAAGAAAGTGTCATTTCAAAAGATTTCTAAAATTTAATTCCATAGTTTTTACCATCACACGTTTTGATTAACACTATATAATTAGAATGAATGTTCAATGATTCTGTGTGTGCATCTTACGTACATATCTATATATCGTATGTGGGGTGACAACATCTTGGATGAAAGAGGAGAGGATATGTTGGAATGGGTAACCAAAAAAAAATTTTTGATAGAGAATGATTGCGGGAGTCCGGCAACTTTCTCTAGTAATAGAGGTGAAAGTTCGGACGATCTGATCATAGGTGAATGAATGGAAAGTGTGCATGGAATAAACTCTCAGTGCATGCATTTACCCTTTCATTCAGCCACCCTACGAATCATTACGTTGGGGATCCCATCTGGGCCAGTCGTCATCCCATCGAGAAGATGCTCCACTACTACTCGCAGTTCCTTATTCGTGTTCTTCGCAGCATTTCCATCGGATGATGAGTTCTGCTTGATGGTGCTACCAAAGATATTGATAGCAACGGTATTGAATATAAGAGGAGCCAACTGGTCGATATTGAACCATTCTGGTATTGGCCATACTGGTCGGTAGCTCGATATATATCGGGCTACAGACCAGTGAGGCTAGATATGTTAGAAGAGATCGAAAGGGAAGGAAGCCGCGTTGCTTCAAGAGAAAATGAAGGAAGCCTGCATGAGGCACATATCTAGGAGTGAGAGAATTATCGTTCTGAAGAAAGAATGATGAAATGCAAAGCTGGAAAACATACGAAGGTGTATGAAAAGAAAAAGAAGAGAGGTTCAAGGGACGAAGATACAAGGAGAAGAAGAACTAATCAATTTAGGAAGGAACGGAATAAAAGAATCATTGGAAACGCTACAATTGTCTGGTTGAGGGAGAGGGTGGAGCGAATTATGATAAAAATCCAAAGCACCACGCCTACTAACTCCTCAATGATGATAAAGCCAGGGAAATCCCTTCTAACGTCGCGAGAGAGGACGGAACCTTCACCGAGGGGAAGGAAAAAACCAGCAGGTTTCTGCAGAACAAGTACTTCCCCAAGGACGATCACTCGAGTGATACTTCGATCAGGGGTTGGATAAGTGAGGAGATAGAAGGAAATGATACAAAAAACAGCCGGCCTTCACGATTGAAGAACTCTGAGCAGTAGCGGAGCGGCTTCTCGATGGGATGATGAGTGGCTCATATGGGTTCCCAATGTAATGATTCGTAGGGTAGCCGAATGAAAAGGTTAATGCATGCTGGAGCTTTTCAACGTTTGCTTGGAAAGAAGATATTTCCCTGAAGTGTTGAAGCGTAAGAAGGTTGTATCCTACCACCAAGGGACGGGTGGTAGGATTCAAATTGGGTGCAAAGGGTAGTTGAAATAATCTTAAGACCAATTTGGTTTTAGAGGAGAAATGAATATCATAATGGTTGTAGAGAAAATGGTGACGCGGATAAAAGAGAACAAGAGAGAAAAGAGACACATCTATTCAAAATGTCTTTGGTATGGACAACCCAAATTATGTCCAGAAGAATTTGACATTAATCCAGCAAGGGACCCGTACAAACTAGTACAGGGAAAAATATTGTTGGAAAGGGTGTCATGAAAAGCATGGGAAAAACGAAATAAGATCCATGAGGCTACAGTATTTCCCGGAGATTTGGAAGAAATAGACAAGAAAGGGCTTTCAAGTAGTAAAAAAATATTTGGTTTCATGACAGTCTTGGTTGATGTTCTACATTTCAGCTATTTCTGTGATGATATATGTGCTTTTGAAACATGGACGAACCATGATGGCCGTCTTAAACCGAAACGATTCAAAATTAAAGTGTCATACATGGCCGAATGCAGGCCATGTATGAGAGAAACAGACAGTTTGTGGAAAGAAAAATTGAAGGTAACCATTATTGAATGAAACATCCTTTTAAAAATTTTATGCAGCCAAAAGGCAGTCTATATGAAATACATAAAAACTTCCTTCTTCATCTCATTGTATTTAAAAAAAACAATCAAAACGAAAAAAATGGCGTTTTGATTATTTTCTTCATTTTAGAAACGGCTCCTGCTGTTTTCGATTTCATCACATCATTCAAATCACTTACGAAATATTAATCTTCTCTGTAAATCAACTGACCTATCTGTGAGGGTTCACTAGATCCTTAATAGTAACCCCTTATAAAACCAGCCTGTATATTTAATGAACCTTGAGGTGAAAGAAGGACATGGAGTTGATCTCACATGAATTCATACGTCATCTAAAGGAACAATTTGTTCAGGCCAGTCTCAACTCCCTACACTGTAGGTTAGTAGACCGACACATATCAGAAAACAACTACTCCCCTGGCTAATACCACGAAGGGCGTTGGATTATATCCGACAGGTGTAGGTGAAGGATTCTTCACTGAAATTTTTCCTGCATATGCTATTGGTGATACAACTGCCGCAAAATATTTCCAATTATTGGAGCACAGACCGATTTCGGGCTGTTTGGCCACTCGTCAGTGCAAGGTAGTCTATCATCAACATAATGTCAATGATTTCCGATAATTGAAAATCGAATTCCTTCAGAGTATAATTTCTCGAACTAGGCTAAAGCGGACAACAAACAACAGATTTGTCATAGCCTCATCTACCTGTGAACGAGGTAACCAACAGCATATCCTCAAGTATGCCCACTGACTATATGTGAATTCATATGGTATGACAAAATATGTCCTTTTTTAAAACTGGTTTCCTACAAGTCATACAAAAACTCACCAACTCTGCATAGAGAGGGTACTTTTCTGAAAATGAAGATTTTCCTGACCTTTTTTTTTGTACAGTGTTCGTAGAAAAGATCCTAGTTGTAATTAATATCTAAATTTATAAAATGTGCAAAAGAACTTTTGGCGATATTTCTTTCGTGAATAACCTTTAACCTCTTTACTTTTTGCATATCTTACATGAGATAAATTATATGATATCAAATGAAATCATGAAATTCTAAATATTTTTGTCAATGATGCTTTAGACATTTGAAACCTGAATGAGAAATAAAATTTTCAGTGTTGACAACTACTACTGAGAATAACCCATATTCTTATCTTGATTGAAAGAATTGTATCAGTTTACTAAATTTATGTCTTTTTTTTCAGGGTTGGCCATATCCTGAATGTTACCAGAGAAATTGATAATTTCTTTCCTGGCACATTTGATTACCTGAACATTCGAGTGTATGATGATGAACAAACTGATCTCTTAAAGTATTGGGATGATACTTACAAATACATCACAAAAGCCAAAGACAAGGGTTCGAAAGTATTAGTTCACTGCAAAATGGGAATTAGCAGATCTGCATCTGTAGTAATAGCTTATGCAATGAAAGCTTGCAATTGGGATTTTGACACAGCTCTAAAACACGTAAAAGGAAAGCGGACATGTATTAAGCCAAACACTAGTTTCCTTGTACAGTTGGAAACCTATCAGGGTATTTTGGATGCCATGAAAAACAAGGAAAAATTACAGAGATCAAAGTCTGAAACTAACCTCAAATCACCAGGGTCACATGGAAAAAATGAAAAAGTGTTGGCAAATAGTGAACCTACCCCCATAATTCTGGCATTTTCCAAATCACATAATATCGAAAGTACAATGTCAGGACATGACTTACAGCATTTGGGTGTTCGCCCAAAATCTTGGTCTCCAGACAATTTGGCTACTAGAGAAATGGCTAATGTCACAAAGTCCTCGCCTCTTTTTATATCCTTGGAAGATATCAGTCAAAAATCTTCCTCCAAGGAGTCTATGAAAGTTTTACAGAATTCCTTGGAATTAAAAACCCCACTTGCCACACACGTATTAATGCCCTGTGATAACGGAGAATCCTACAGTGTCTCTCCAAACCAAATTGTTCACTTACCTGGTCATGATACCACTTCCACTTGGAGTAGTGACAAAAAAAAATTAGTATTAAATCTTGCAACTCAGTTTGAAATGGCAGATCAGCGAAAGACAATTGAAGTGCGTGAAAGTTCCTGTAATGTAGTGCTTAGTGAAAAGTATGACAAAAGAGTTGAAGACTTAAAAAAAGACACTTGGGATCCAGGTGAGAAGAAAAGAAGCACATTCTCTCACTGTGACAATTTAAATGATGTCTGTGATTTTGAAATTAATAGTGTAAGTGAAAGTCAGACTGTGTGGACCTCTTCAACAACAGTCAAAACAGAAAGTTCTGTTTTACCTAGTTGTAATAGTACAGTTAAAGTTCCTGATTTGTTCCGCACACAAATAGTAGCCCTACGAAAAGACAGTGATCCATTTTCAAACCAGTTAGACAAATTTTTTGACCGTGAAGAAAAGAAACAGCATAGAATGTCTACCATTCCTGTGATTTCTTCAGCATATGCTCCTGAGCTCTCTATTGACGAAAAATTCAGAAGGGATTCTCCATCACGGCAGAGTTCTTGGAGTTCCTATGATTCTGCAGTTGCCTTGGGCTTTCAGAATGAAAACTGTGAATTGTCACGACATAGCTCTTGGGGTTCTGGGGATACTCGAAATTTGCCTAGCAGAAATAGCTCGTGGGGTTCTTACGATATGCGGTCTAGAGGTCCGGTTCATTATATGAATGAAAAAGGTGAGAAACTGTTGCATAACTCGGAAATATCAAATAACACTTCTTGCGGACTATTTCCGTATGAAAAGGAGGATATTCCATTCCATCCAGGAACTGTTAAGAGATCAAAACAAAAAATAGAGGGAGGCTCAACCAAAAATCCCCATAACAGTGATCACTTGACTAGTAGTTGTGTCTCTCTAACCAAGACTCCTAGTTCTGAAACTTTGTTTGATTTCATTCCAGAAGCAGTGAATACTGTTGTTATCGAGGCAGTATCAAATAGGGAGAATATCATGTCTAGTGCCATATCAGACAAAATAAACATTCCTTGCGAGGACCGCCAATCTTCCAGCTTTTCAAGGTTATCAATAAGTGCTCCCGAGCAATCTTCAATGGAGTTGATAACACAAGAGGGAACTCTTTCTCGTTCAGCATCAAATGTTTCCTCAGTGAGCAAGTTATCAAAAGAAAATTCAAATTCAGTGATAAGTACAGCACAGTGTTCTTCAGTAAAACAGCACAGAACTTTTTTAGAAAATTTACATAATCTGCAAGACTCACAGTATATGTCAAGAAAAGCTGAGGATTTGTTAGACAGTTCAAGTGGTTTAGGCAAAGTACGTAACTTGAAGAAAGAATTTGAGGCAAAGTCAAGCACAAATATGGATCAAATTGAGATTATTGAAAAATCTTGTAAACATAAAGTTAGTAGTTTGCCATCATCACCAATTAGTATACATGTGGTCAAAGAAAAGCAAGAAGAAAGTAAGAGTATTTCAGATGATGTAAACTTCAAAAACCTCATAGGACTGTTTGAAAACAAAGAAGGCGTTCAGGTAAATCGTAGGCACAAGTATAATACCACTGGTAGGCCTTTCACACCCAATCGCAATACTCGATACTCTTGCATAGAAATGACTGTTGAAAAAAAAAACCGAATTTTACAAACACCCCTTATTTCTAATCTTAATAGGAATGGTTCTCCCGTAGATAAGAACGATGACAAGAGACCTCCGATAGTTCCAGTCGTCAGAAATTCTACACCTGGATTGATGGTAGCAGCTACAGTAATCACAGCTGCCAAAAAGAAACAGCAACAGTATGGAAAAAGTCATCCATTGGCTAGGTTGAATATAAAACCCAGACATAATAATCCTGTCTATAACACTATGTAATGCTCAAATTACAGAAGAGGCTGTGACTGCACTATGTTTTTATATTGTAATTTTTTCTTTTGTTGAACGTGGATAAGCTTGGAGCTTGATTAGTTCTGGTTTTGTGTATATCGCTTATTTTTCACTATTTATTTTTTTATTTAAACGACTCGAACTCAAATACCATATAATGAATTTATATCACTCTACATTATATTGAAAAATTTGGAACTGTTGTAAAATACACCTTTTAGTGCTTGTATTCCATTGAAACTCAATATTGCTTGTGAGAGCTTTCATGTTTAATAACTGATTTTTCTTGAATATTATTCAGAAAAAAAAGATTATCAAAGTTTTCAAAAAACACTTTCCAACTGATAAACTTAATTGGCATTTTTTCAATAAATTGACTGATTCTTGATTCATAAGTGTAATAAGGTCAGTCTTTGATGACCAACACAATAAATCAGTGCACCAAATTATATTGGTAGCAACTTTGCACTAAATCATTTTCTGAAATACAAGCATGAAATGTAAATAACTCTTCACCAAGGCTTTAAGCAGTTATGCTGATGAAAATAGTGCAAACTAAACTTAGGATAAATAGTGTCTGTCTGTGTTGCTTACTGTAAATAGGCAAATGTATTTTTCGAACTTGTTGAACATGAATTTTTATTGAACTTTACAAACTGCTGTAATAATTTCTGTGTGAAAGTGACATCCTTAACAAAATTCATTTTGTTAATGTAATTTACTGCCAAAATATTCAACTGTGGACCATGATAACAATAAGAATGAAAATTTAGGCTGATGGTTAAGTGATGGTATTGCTCTGATTTTCTAATTGTTATGCTCAGTAGAACGAGAACAAATCGTGAGAGTAGTTCTTTAGAAAGAAAATTATTATTCTGTGTTTTCAATTTTCAGCATATCCGTCTAGAAATCATTCACTCATTGGATTTTTTTTTACTTTTTTTCAACTTATTCTGGAGAAAAAACTATAATTTAAATTTCAAAAACATATTTTGAAAAGAAAATTAATTTGAATAAATAGGTGGAGGTTGACATTTAAAACAACAATGAACTTTTGGTAGAATACTCTGTACCATGAACCAGCCTCAAGTTAGGAGTCATTTTTCATCGGCATGTTTCATTTAACCACCAAAATATTGGTGGAATTTTTTTTTTTCAATACTATCCATGATAATATAATAGTACTATAAATTTTATTCAAGATGCGTTTCACAACATGGTAGTTTCATCAGTTGAAATGGTGAACTGTGAACCAGTTCAACTAATGAAACTATCATGTACTGAAACACGTCATGAATAAAATTTATAATGTGAAAATTGCATAATTATTATCATGGATAGTGTTATTGATTCCCATCAAATCACAGAACAGTTTTCGTTTTTTTTTTTTTTAAATAACTTCGATATACAATGTAAAAATAAAAATGTACAACTAATTGATTCTTCAATCCGATAACGAATTACCAACGCAAGATCTATTCCGTAGTCATGTACATAGTTTATATTTGTCTAAACTATAAACTTCTGGCGTGAAATAAATGTATTGAGTTCTAACAGTTTAGTTTTAGTTATATCCTGAAGATGCTTAGTTGATTAACAAATCACATACAAAACAGTATTTTTGTTCTAGTGTTCTCAGTTTACTAAGTTATAAAATTTAGAAATCCAGTAGAAGCAGTATATCAGGAACAGTCTGAGGAGTAGTTTATACTTGAACTATTAAAAATTTGTTATGCTTCAAAACTGTTCATCACATTAATTTTGGTGCAGATGCCTAGGAGAGATTGGACCAATATACCAACAGATGATTTATTTGAGTCATTCAAGGGTGCTTGTACTTTAACTATTTCGTGCTGTTTTGACTTGTAGTATTTTGAAAAATTCAAACAAGTAATCCTACTTTCTGATTACTTG
>WOGP01011292.1:0-10005 GCA_015342065.1 Leptinotarsa undecemlineata
TACCTGCATTATGGAATTTATCTGATCCTTCCGGAACTGCTTCTATAAATAAAAATATTTCTTCATCGTTCCCAACACAACAGCCCAAAATTTAAAATTTTCCTATAATTTTATTTACATCGGAGATAATTCTCATATTACGTCATTTTCGTGCCCCTTATTATAATTTCAATGATCTATATATGAAATTGTTAGGAAGATCTAGGGGAAGGGAAAGATCCAGAATCGGCTCTGATTTTAGAGGTCATGTGACTTGCGGCTTCCAAGGTCAAGTCATATGCTGAGAGTTGAAAGGGGATATTCCGCTGATGACTCAACTCAAGGTTTCTTGGCGTGCACCGCAACTTGAGGCCAAATTATGGGGGAAATATACCACTGGTGTCAGTCTACGATGATTTTTTTTATAACGGAAATCTTCGTTTTCGTATGAAACCTAAAGATATGTTGAATTATAATGGCAGGGGATGCCTGGTGCATTGATAAATCATCATTCAAAATAGAACTTAAAAAGCTTTCAGAAACAAGTGTTATTGTTATGACTTTGAAATTCGTGTCTGAGGATGACCTTGAAGAGGGTTGCATACGCGAAATAACCTATTAGAAAATATAACCTTAGCTGTTTTATCTTAGGTACGGAGGTATTCATGTTCTATCAAACTTGAGCACAGAATATTTGTATATATAAGTGCTGAATAACCACTATTGACCCCCTTTTATGCAATGATAGAATAGTGTGAAATATCCTAACACTGTATCGAGTACGTTACACACCTTTATGTGCAAGTACGTCCTCGCACTGCAGGGTCTAGTTTAGTCTGGAAACTTTGATGCGACCGTAGGCTTACCGAGACACCCGAGTACAATGACCTTCAGAGGACCGCCGTAGCAGAGTTTCGAGTGCCTTCTGAGACTTGCAGTACGTCCTCTCACCACTGGGTGCGTACTGAACGCGTCGATGAGATTCAAGTGACATAGAACTCACGGTGATCGAATCGTTGCGGCTTTCGAGGTCAAATCATAGGCGAGGTATTAAAAGGAACTTTTTATGGTTATACCATAATTCATAGTCATGTGTCGTCACAGGCAACTCGAGGCTAAGTCATAGGAGGAATATATCATTGGCTTCAGTATACGACCACTTTTTCCACAACGAAGGTCTTTGCTCTCGTACGAGACGTGAAGACATGCTGAAAATGGAATTTTCTTTCACAATCCTATCTCCGAATAGAGTTCTTTCCTATACCCTTAATATATTTTATGGTTTCCACCCAAATTTGAAAGTTTCTTCCGTTAACCCGCATCATCCTCTTACTCCAAATACGTGATTACGGTTGCATTTCATTCAATGGCAGCTCGTTTTGTGTCTCCACCCTACTACTATTACGTCATGATTGTATTGAAAGGAGATTCAGGAGACCGTCTGGTGCATTATAATCGTCATTCAAAAATGAACCTTAAAAACTTTCGGAAATATGTGTTATTGTTATGATCTTGAATCTTGTGTCTGAAGGTGATCTTGAGAAAGGATTGCATACACGAAATAACCAATTAGAAAATGAAGCCTCGACTGCTTGACCTTTGCTACAGACTACAGAGGTACTCGCAAACGACAACATATTACATCGAAGGAAGAATGTGAAATGTGCTGACACTGTATCGATTACGTCAAGCACATCGCTGTTAGGATGTCAAAAAAACCACTGTATAATCTGCAAGTACATCTTCGCACCGCAGGATCCTCGTTTAGACTGAAACTTTCGAGGCGACCGTCGGCTCACCAAGCCATCTAAGTGTAATAACCTTCAGTGGATCGCCTTAGCAGAAGGGCGAGTACCTACTGAGACTTGCAATACGTCATCTCACCACTGGGTCTCCTTGTGGACTGAACGCGTCAATGAGTTACCAGTACGCTCGAACTGAAACTTCACAAACACATCCGAGGCCATGTGCCATGCGACGTCACTAGTGGTAGGAGGAGGTCCAGAACTGACTGATTTCCAAGGACATTCAAGTTGAATAGTACTGGAGTTTTTTCCCAATACCAAAACATTCAAGAGGAAGATTAAACTTCCTCTTCCTCTTGAAGATGATCACTTGATGATCGAATCACGTGTCGAGGTGGTGAAAATAACGATTTGGTGTTGAGAAAAAACTCCAGACATTCAAGTTACTCAACATGCGAGAGCTGAAACTGCACACACTCACATTCAAGGTCATATGTCATGCGATTTTACTAGTGGTAATAGGAGGTCCAGAATCGGACAATGTTTCGTGGTGCATTTCATCAGTTAGGATGAATTGATTTGATATTCTCGTGATATTCCCGTGAAGTAACAGTGAAATAACGTACAAGCAACAACCAAAAAAGTTGAACTATTAACATTAGCTGAAAAATTAAAAAATTATCAACAAGCATCAAACACTAAGAAATGTCAAATTGAAATATTACAAACCAAGTTACTTTACGACTTTTCAATTGTTAGTATACACAATCGTCTTCGACTGATAACTGTTATCACCCAGTTATCACTGGAAGACGATTGTGGATACTAACAATGAAAACGTCGTCAAGTAACTTGATTTGGAATCTTTTAATTAGATGTTTTTTAGTCTTCGCTTCTTCTTAATAATTTTTTATGTTTTCAGCTCGTGTTATCAGTTCCATTTTTTTTTGGTCGTCGCTTGTATGTTATTTCATCTTGATTTCAGTTTTTTGCTGAATAAAATTGGTACTTTTCAGCTGTTTTTTTTATTTTTCACAAATTCTCTCAGGGATTTCAAATCAATTTATATCATATTAGACAATGGAAGTCAGAACTGATGAAATGCATCTTTCAAATCAATAATTCATAAAACCCCAATGTTGAAACGCTTTAGATATCATTATAAATGTTTTCCAAGATATTTGTTGGAATTGACCAATACTTGATAAAAATCAAGTAACATTTTAATGTGAGATTTTCTATGGACTGTTAACAAAACCGTAACACATGTTCTGTTATACAAAAGCTTTCATTTGAATACGTTTTATAAGGCATCAATTGAGATGTTCTTCAGAAGTTATCATAAATAACTGAAAAACATACCCATTGAATGAGTTATAGCTGAATAATAGATAGATACTCGACCTAGATATAAAATTAGTTTCATAAGATTTTTCAAATTCTTTCAAAGCAATGAATTGTCCTACACATCTATTCCTTCGAAGGTTTTCTATATCAGTAATTGTTGAAAGGCATCAACGAAATTATCGAATGAATATACTCAAAGTCGTACACCAAAAAATGTTTATGAATAGACCGTCTGAAAGGAAAACTGCTTAACACAGCAGGAATTTGCTCAGAATTACATGACTCTTTACTAACTGGATTATTTTTCATTTGGAGGCCACTTGCAATGTAATAAAAATGCAAAATTAGCTAGTCATATCTCATGCGAATAGGAGGCATTGGATCACAGGAAGCAATCAATTTATAGACAATGAAAACTGAGTTCAAACTGATATGACAAACGTTTAAGAAGTTACTTGGACAAATTAGTATAGGGAATAGAAATATTGAAATTGATGTTATGAAAATATGAAAGAAAACGCAGTAAGCTCATGAGCTGCATCATTTTCCTTTCACTTGAAAGAAGTGGACCAGTGAAACGGATACCAAAGAAGGAAAAACACTTATTGAAAATGCTCTGTATCTTTTAAGTTATTTTATATTCAAGTAAAAAAAACCGTTGTATATTGTAAGGATTTTATCGTGGGTAGTCATTTTCAACTGATAAAATAATGTATTGATTCATTATCCCCTCTCCTTTTCTAGGAGTTCAAGTTTTTTTGTTAATGAAATGTGTTCATACATGAACGAAACGAAATGATAGATAATATTCCAAATAATTTTTTAATATGATTTTAATTACTTCAATAAAAAAAAGAGAAACCGATAGGTTTCCCAAAGAATACTGAATAAAAAAAACTTACCTCTTCTCGAAAAAATATTCGATTCTTTCCATTTCAAATGTTTATTTCACGTACAAATATTTTCCGAATGAAAATCACGAAAACTCATTATTCATATCTGCATTTTACATTCAATCGTTACGCATGCCAAACAAAAATCACTAGTTGTGGATTCGAGTAAATTCACAAAAATGACGGACAAATAGTAGTGAATAAGTGGAGGTAACCACGATTCATAAAAATGTTTATATGGGAATGCGGAGTACATATATGTTCATGTTTGAATGAACACGAAGGTGAAGATAATGAACAGATTCGCACATATGAATTCAAAACTTGTTATAATCATTTCATTTTATGGAAATGATACGATTATTTGCTAATTGGTGTTTCGGCCACGGTTATTGAGGAGTGTGGCTTCGATTTCATTCATATAATAATGTTGAAACTTTTTTTATAATTTCCTGTAGTCATTCTAGGTACTACAATAAATGCAAAATTTACAAAAACTTCAAGATCGTAATTACAACCCCAAAAGAGTTAAAAAAAACAGAATACCAAGATATAATTCATAATTATAGAAAACTTTTGAAATCACACCAAACAAAACTTTTTTCGAGTTTTGTGTAATGAAAACCCTGAATGCGAAAGTAAGGAGATTTTCCCAAGTCAGTCATAGTCATCTTCATTTTCATCAGGTTGGAAATTTTTTCCCTTACCCTTTCAAATGAGATTCGTAAGGAGGACGAATGCTTCATAACATATGGTGTTTTGGTGGCGACATGAAGGTCAATAATCTCTATGCCGCTCTGGCCTTGTGTATCCCTTCCTGACTGGAGTATTCGATGAACAAACTGTTCATTTCAACAGACGTCGCGTCGTAATGCCTTCACTCAACCGAGCTACGGGGCCTTCTGAATCGAGTGGGGTCGTCTGTACTTACCTTTTCCCTAACTAATGGGTCATCATGAGTTTCCGCTGATTCGAAAACTCTCTGATTCCTCGACTGAATGGACTGCCGTATAGTAAACAGCTTCAAATCTCTGCGGATGGCTTCAATCCGCACGAACCATGGAGCATTCACCAGCATCCTGAGAAGTTTGTTTTGCAAGCACCTGAAGCATACATGATGACAGGCTTGAACATCGTGTTGTATAGTAAAATCTTATTTTCAAGATTGAGTTTTGATTTCTATTGACCAGATGATAAAGTTAAGCTATTCTCATTTGCACTTCGCTCTTGATATAATCAATGTGATTTGCCCAGGTTAGTCGGCGGTCTATCCATAAACTTAGGTACCTGACTCGCGTTTGTCATTCGATCTTTCTGCATGAAATCGTGACTCTTGTATCTGGAGAAACTGTACGGATCCCCAAGTCTATCGCCTGATATTTTTCGAGATTCACTTGAAGCTTCCAGTCCAGGTACCAGCGTTCAAAGTCATCCAATGCGCGGTGCATATAGACGACCGCCAACGCCCGATCCATGGAAGAAGCGAGGACAGCCGTATTATCGGCGGAAAGGAAAATCTCCACGTGATCGAACCTCAGAAGGTCGCTCACGTAAAGGTTGTATAGTAGTGGAGACAGTACAGCTCCCTGAGGCACCCCAGCTTTGATTTTCCTGACGGGAGACAAGGTTCCTTCAACTTGGACCTGAAATGTTCTGCCTTTCAGAAAGGACCCAATCCACCGGACCAGGTCCCGAGACATCTTGAAATCTGAACTTGGAGTTTCGATTTGTCCTACCCCAAAAATTGACCTAGAACTTGGCATTTTTAAAGACCTAAGCGGGTAACACATTTTTGTTCGATAATATTCAACTGAGAAACAGTATCGATAAAAACTCTAAATGGTTTATACGAATTCCAGGCATCAAGAATATCCACTATTGCAGTGAAGAGAAGGGTTGTAGAAATTTTATTGGATGTCGGAAGTGCCACCATGTTACATGGAGGAGTTTCCGCAGAACTCTCACTAGAAACATGAAGATTTGTGTGATGCTTGCCTTGACCACACACCCTGCAAGAATTTTGTTATTTACAATCGTGAGCTTTGTGTCCGTTATGGAGGCAGTTGGTGCACCAATTGTTTTGAACTACCATTTGAAGTCGTTCATCAGGCGTTTTAGACAAGAATGATGGACACTTGTAAATCGAATGAGGTTTCTTGCAAATTGGACATCTAAAGGCTTTAGGTAAAGATTTTGAATTTTTAGATGTCTTCAGAAAAAAAGTATGTTGATTAGAATTACTTTATTAGGGTTTATAATTGGAATGTTTCGAGAAATTTGAAATTTTTCCAGAGTTTGAATTTTTTGACAGGTTTGAATTTTTTTTAAAGTTAATGTCTTTCGGCAACATTAACGAAACTGATTCAAGAGCTACACAGTGTTGCCCACCATTCTGAATATTCAATTGAAAAAATTAATGAATGTTTTGATAACTCGTTTCAAATATATATCGGAGGCGACTATAACGCATTCAAATATCACGTTCAGATTATTGGGAAATATTTTATAACGTTTAACCCGTACTTTCCTTGTATCCTCCGAATTTTGTTATTTAATTTTCTCAAGTTTTGCTGTCCGACTCCCTTAACAGGAATTCTTGAAATTTCGATCTATTTGATGATTTATGCAGAAATATATATAAATGTACCGTGGTTTCAAATTCAGAAAAAACATTTAAAATTCGCCAACTAACGGTATCCATTCCAGATATTTAAGTAGATACCGAAAAAGTGTAAAATGCTTAAACACGGGTAGAATAAAAAAATGTTTGTCTACACACCCCTCAAATATTTTATTAATGAGGATTTGTTACATCTACATGTAAAATATACTCCAGTATGTATAACATACAATATTCTTAAATATATGGGGTTTCCAGTAATATTCAATGATATCGAAAAGAAATGAATAATAATTTGCTTTCGCGAATGTTGTATTGTATCTATCACTTCAGATTATGATTCGTGTCATATTTTCAACGTCGTAGTTTCCTTCTATACATATTTGATCAAATGTATTCATATTTTTCACAACCAGTTTTCCAGAAAAAAACACTAGGAATTAAATTCAGATCGTTCGTTATCAACTAGTCGGTTGGAAAATATCCTCATTATAAATTACTTCATGTTTTCGTGCTGGAAAGAACAAATTGGATTATTCACAAAATGATAATTTAAGAAAAACAAAGTCTCGATTGTCTTCATTCGCCTTTTCGACCCATCAACTCGAATAATATGAATGTTAACGTTTACTAAATTCCAAAAATCCCACAATGAAGCACATATTTTCTCTCCTGTCTGATTTGGTATAACCTTCATCATTAACTTGAATAAATAAACATTTTAATGAGCTGAACTTTTTTGTGTCAGTATCATTATGTTAATGTTTCTAGAGTATATTTCCACGTAAAATCTTGAAAAACTGAAGATGCATATATTGGATAATTGGTCAGTAACTGGTTATAGATCAAAAATTGCCTTTTAACATTTCAGCAACAAGGACAATTCCATATCATTATTATTCATGTGACGATTCACATTGACTAAAATCAGAAAACCTTTCATATTTTAGTGGAAAAATATAACTTACGTGGAAAATCATGTTGAAGACCATTTTGTGCAGATCAAAACAGTTTGAATGAAATCAGAGCGATTCATATTAAAAGCGTTTCCTATTTCAATTAGGAAACGTTGATATCTTTTCAATATACCAAACCATACATATTTTTAGATGAACTTACTGAACAGAATAAAGCATTAATAGAACAGTACTGGTTACAGTTTTCTTCATTTCACGAATTTTCAAATAGATACCTCAACACCCTGCTTCTTTCTTCCACACCGATTTAAATCGAATTAACATTGGTCTTTCAATGTCATTGCTTCCCAAGAACATACCTTGTGATGTTTCAATATTTTGCTCGAAATTCGTCAATTTCTTATCAAAATTCAATTTGGTTTTTTATTTGCTATCTTTTTATACTTGCAGTGATATAATATAGTCGTGGAAACACACGACGAAATATTGAGGTAATTATGAAAAACGTTCTGTATTGAAGTTAGATATATTTTTTTGTAATAGCTTTCGCAACCGCATTCAATAAAGAAATAAAGCACGAAACATTTTTATTTCAAGTTTTATGTTTCTGTACTCATCAACTCATGCTAGAGGACTAAATTTCATTGATCAACGCGGGAGCAGAAATACAGTTGGCAAAATGAAAGTTAAGACTTTCAGCAATGTTCACGAAACTTGTGTGAGAAGTATTCTCCTAAGAGTTACATAATGTGAAAACAATATCGTACATATTTCAAAAGTTCTTGAGATAATCAATAAATCAATCAAAGTGTACCTCACTGGCGATCGAATGGATTGATTTTGACATGTCATATAAGATCCACAAAATCTCAATAATATAGTTAAGTGTCAAATTTTCCTATAAAAGGTTATCGAAAAAGTGACACATGTTTTGGTGTACTATAATTTACTGTTATAGGTATATCAATATATGTTCATTTCCTCTTTCTTTCGGTTGAAATGATTTTTGTATTTCTGGATTTGTATCGCTTCCATCAGTAGGCTTGGATAGTATCCGAACATGATAATGTTGGGGGCCCTTTTTCATCTCATTGTGAATTGCATTTTGGAGCGAAGTCAAGTTGCCCTTCATCCTGCTGCCATACCATGAACGTATCATCAACGTAACGCAACCAACAACAACCAACAATATGAAGTTGTTCAAAAACATTTGTCATCACAGGACTTCAGTCCGGTATGATGAAATAAAACGGTGAACTTTTCAGATCGGACACTATCAGAAGACAAATTCAGCATACTCGCAAATGATTCGGTTTTCGATGGCATTCCTGAAAAGCTTCCCAATGTCGGTTTTAAAAATTGATAACATCACCAACGCTAATGAGAAAGAATCCGAAGCCCTTTCGCTAGAATGAGAATGTGTGACTGAGACCTATGGCGAAGATCCAACTACTTATTAGCTAGCCAAACGACCTTACTGCAGCCGTTCACGGGAATGAAAAGAGTAATTCATTGAACACTCAGGACCTTCTTAGATGAACTAGTAAACAGACATAAAGATAAGACATTGGGTCATACAGTGTACAGGAAACCAACGCTCACAGACAGAGGTACCTGAATAAAATTCATCTATCCCGCGACAATAGTGAGGGTTAGTTGAATATTTTTTTAATGGATCCAACGCATCTGTGAACTCCGAGAAACTCAGTCACCTGAAAAATACCTTTAAGGAAAATAGGTACAGCTATGCCGAATTCAAGAGGCCACTCGATCCTTAAATATATACTATATATACTTACTCTAGATCGCTGATTCTCTTTACATTTGCTCTGAAGAGTGTTGCCGAATACCAAATATTTTTATGAATGCGCATGCCCATAACCAGTCTCCTAGCAGTGTTGACAAATTTCAGAAAGGTTTATCTTCGTAGTCGAGATTCTGTCGAAGATAATGTAACAACTGTAAAGCCTACTCAAATTTTCGCAGAATTTTTGGGATCGTGTAACAGTGTTTACAATTTTCAATAAGCCTTTTCATCACAATTTTTTCTTTTGCGCATGCGTCAGTATCGGCCATCTTTTTTGTAGTTTTTTGTAAATAACCATGTTAAAGAGCCCGCCACCCATGTTTCAAAAAATTTAAATATAAATTGAAGTTTATTAATTGTAAGAAAAGTGAAAAAAAAGGTAGTAAGTCAAAATAATCAGAAAAAAATATTTATAATCCATTATAATTATGTTATCTGTACGAAAAGGAACAACAAAACGGCGTTGTTACGGAGTATGTGAAAGTGATACACGATTTAAATCATTTAAAACCAACACATACTATTTTATAAATTTTCCAAAGCCTTTTCATGAATATCGCAGAAAAAATAAGCAAATTACATATTAAAGCATGTGCAAAATCTGAGAAATGTGATTTATTGGTGAAAAAAGATGGCAGAAGTGACCGAGGCAAGGATACTTATATTTGCTCACTACATTGGAGAAAGTGGTCCAACT
>WOGP01011293.1:0-10004 GCA_015342065.1 Leptinotarsa undecemlineata
CATTGATCTGACGTACTGCAAATATACCCTGATAGATTTGAGGCTCTCAAGACAAGGTTTTATTTAAGTATATACCTGTATCAGATAGTTGGACATTATTCAGATTCAATGTCTTCCTCAAGGAGAGTGAATTATTTTATTTGCACGCAGTTTCAGTTGGTTTCTGTCTCACCAAGAAACCAGAGCATCCATAACGGAGATGATATTGAATTCTGAAACTTCTATTGTGTTACCAGACACTGACATGGTAGTGTCACCTGTGAACATAATGGTGTAACCATGTTTTATATATTTAGGTAGATCATTTATGTGAACAGAAAACAGCAGCGTTCCTAATATTGAACCTTGTGAGACACCAAGCATAATATCTTGAGTGTATGATGCAGTGTCACTCAGAGTCATAACCATTTTTCTATCAGATATAAATTATTTGATCCATTGAATCCTCTGATAATAATATTGCCCAACTTACTGATCATAATTTCTTATTAACAGAGATAAAAGCTTTTGTTAAACCAAATAAAATTGATACTACATGCTTTCCCTCATCAATGGTATTGAAAATCGATTCGAATTTAGTAGCAATAGCTGTTTCAACCGGTCTAGCTTTTTTAAAACCATGTTGCTGATCAGATGGGATTTTGTATTCTTCAAGAAATAAGAGAATTCTATTTGCATCTCTTTTTTTTATTAGTTTTGATTAAACACATAATAATGCAATTTGGCGATAATTGTCAATATCTACTTGGGATTTATTATGTATTGGTATAACTTGTGCAATTTTCCAGAAAAAAAACTCCTTGAAATATTTATTCATTTATAACCTTCACAAGAATGCCCGTTAATGTTGGAATGGCATATTTCAGAGCTTTCACCAGTCCACTCGATGACTTATTTTTTAGGTTATTCATCGTTATTAGTATTTTGGGTGCCAACACTTCGTCGAATAATATTGTGTTTTCGTTGAAATCAGAGATAGTATATGGTAGCGAAATATTGTGACCTATGTAGCTTGACCGATTTGGTAGCAAAATGATTTACAACTTGTGAATTATTGGTTGACAGGACACCATTTATTTCTAGGTGGATATTCCCCTTTTCAATGATATTTTTCTCCCTATGTTAATGATGTTCCACGTGGTTTCTTGCAGGTTTTCAGATACTTCTATTTTGTCGCCATAATACTCAGATTCGGCAATTCTTTTGCATATTCCCTATTTTATTTTTTGTAAGTCTCCTCACTTACGAAAGCTGAATCAGGTATCAAAATTATTGAAGCAAGAAATGGGGGTTATAAAACTGATTGCAAATACGTTCAATGATTATTATAGTGATTTGGGTAAAAATCTAGCAGATGAAATTCCTTCTATTAATAACTATAATGAACATATAAGCAGTCTTTAAAACACATTATATTTGAATCCAACAAATGGAACAAAGATCATTGGAGTAAAAAAAAAATTGAAACTGGAAAAATCTCCAAGGCGTGCCAATATTCGTTTCGAAGTTCTAAATCAAGTTGTCGGCGAAATCGCTGCACCTCTAGCTTTTTTGATCAACAATTATTGTTTTCAGATAGGAAAGTTTTCCAAAGTATTTCAACATGCTATTGTCAAGCCTTTATATAAGAGTGGGGAAAAATGAAATAGGGAATTACAGGTCAATATCACAAATTTCCAATATTTCAAAAATTATGGAACATGTAATAAAATCCAGACTCACAAATTTCCTGAATAAATTCAACCTTTTGTTTCAAAATCAATTTGGTTTTCAAGAGAAAAATCAACGGGATATACTATTCACAAATTTACATCAATTTACGATTCCCTAGATAAATCAGTGCCAACAATAAGTATCTTTCTTGACCTCTCGAAAGCCTTCGATACAGTTAGTCAACAAAAGTTACTGAATAAATTGAAATATTATGGGATTAGAGAAAACGCCTATAATATATTGAAAGATTAAATGTCAGAACGAACGCAACAGGTGCAAAGTGATAAGATATATATATGTAGCAGTCCTAGAAAAATAAATTATGGTGTTCCGCAAGGGTCTGTTCAAGGACCAGAACTCTTCATTCTATACATAAACAGTCTTTTCAACATAGATAGTTTGGGAAAAATCATTAGTTTTGCAGATGATACTGTTGCTACTTACAAAGCAAACACTTGGAATGAGAATAATTTTCCTAACATAGCTAAATGGCTTCAGTAGAATGAACTTACTCTCAACTTAAATGAGAGCTGTTATCTACCATTTTATTCCTATTGATCAGGATTGCCACATTTGGGAGATATTGATGTTGGTCTAGATTCAAAAATTTCTGAAGCTCAATCCATAAAATATCTTGGAATGATGATAGATCGGCAGTCCAGATGAGACCTTCAAATGATGATGATACTTCAAAAATTCAAATATTTTAAAGCATTTTCAGATCCTAAACACGTTAAAACAGTTTATTTCGCATTGGCATAATCACAATTAACATATAGGTAGTGCAAATGAGACTGTTTTATAGACAAGATCAGCTATTTTTCTGAAAGAATGTATGAAGAAACTCAAATAATTGATGCTGTTCAAGTCTTCTGTCAAAAAAGTCTTATATTTTTAGAAAATGAAAAAATAATATTGAAGTATCATAAGCACACTCACAATATGAGAAGACATGATGAACTGTTTTTCCTCGAAGTGAAAAAGCAATTGGCCAAAGAAACTCAAATTATGTCGCGCCCAGATTATGGTTGATACAAGAAGGCCTTAAAAATATTTAAAACTTTCATTATTATAAAATCAAGCTTGAACCATGGATAATTGAAAATCAGCGTACCTACCTTGTTTTGAAATTTACTAAAATGAAGCGAACCGAAAGTGACTATATACCGAATATGACCCAAATACATGATTGTGACAAAGTTTATTTTAGTAGTTTGAATATCACGCACAAGCAGCCTAATGACTGCTTCAGTGATTTTCCACTTGTTTATTCACAGATCAATTTTGTTGTATACCTTTTTTTTTTCAAAAATAACTTAATCAACCGCGAAGGGTATTGGTATTGTATACCTATTCGTATCATATACCTACCTATTTATATGATGTATCTATATGTTGTATTACTGTGTATTTGTGAAATTTATTTTGTAAAAATTCGTGAATGAATCTTTTCATTATTATATTATTATTACTTTTTCTTTCATCATTTTTTATACAGCCCTATCAACTCCTTGCTTCAATTCTTCAGTTCTTTCGTCACCCATCTTTTTTTACTTGATATTTATATTCACCAAATCCTGGTCAAGTGAATTTTTATATAAAAAGTGTTCATGAATTTGGTCATGCATTACAAATTAGTTAAGGCGGTAAACCATTAACCATACAAAAATATATGTCCCAGAATTCCAATTTCAGGATAGCGAAATAAGCCACTTTATCGAAAATGAAAATTTCAATATCCTCATATCTCATAAAAGCCGTACATTAACGGGTTATTGTTTTACTCTTCCAAAATGTTCACATACTCTACTTACAACTCAGAGCAGTAGGCTGAAACTCATTTCTAACTTTAGAACTATGGAGTTCATGCACTTTGGCGTGGACTAACAATTTATTATGCATTTTTGTTCAAATTTTTGGAGCACCTTATACTTTTTATATGAAGAAACTGTTAAGTATACCTTCTATTCATAATTATTCATTCACAGTTGTCACGGATTTTTTTCTAATGTCCATTCAGTTCAGCCTCAATAAGGTATTGAAGCTTGATCTTCCAAAATTAATGAAGTGGCTCTACAACCATATCGATTTAATCTACGACTCTGGGACATCTCATTCAACTGGTCACGCCCGATGAAAGTATTCGTTTGTTGTAAATTCTGATACTATCGAATCCACAAAACCCCTCCAAAACCAAGAGTCCCTTTCAAACTCAATCATATAAATAATAGAGCATTGAAGAATTAATCACTACCACCAAGCTTTCGAAGTTGAGCAGCTAATAATTTGTTGTAACCGTAAGTAGATTAATGTCAATTCTGCAAGTCTCTAATAATGGGTTATTATTGTTTTAGTAAATATGTTCAAGTTTTTCGTGATAGTTGCTTCTGTTGGTGAGTATCACTTAATTCATTAATTACTATTGAACAAAATTCAGTCGATAGAATAAGTGTTCTAATTACCAGATGTGAATGTAGATGTAAATCAATAATTTCAATATATCTCAACTTCTCGTGATCGTTACATTGGTAGATTTCTCATATCTGACAATTTGAAGGTATTGTCCCTTGAACTACTCTGCACAGTAATAATGAAAACAGATAATTAAGCATTTCGGAAAAAGAAATGAATAGAGACTGAGATAAGTTTAATAAAGCAGATATTTGACAAAAATGAAACAGTTTCTTTTCGATTTGATGACAATATGAAATCTTTCAAACAACGAAATGTATGTATATTACTGTATATCTTCGAAAAGTATTATTTCAAATAAATACAAGAATACCGATACCGATACTACAAGAAACTATTAATAAATTCAGTTGAGTTGAGTATATAGTATATACAAATGATTTTTTTTCCAAGTTGAATAGAAATGATTTGAAAATTGAGAGACATGTGGTAATTTCCAGAAAAAATAATATTTGGGATACATACTGTTTTAGAAAAAAAAGTTTTTGGCTTTCTACTACTCCATCTTGATACAAAAAAAAGATAAGGGAATCTTCAAGATGGAGTAGTAGAAAACCAAAAACTTTCTTTCCCAAAAATTAATCACTCCTAAAAATATAACCCCTTCAATACAAATACTGTTTTAATTCTCAAAATTATCATAAAATTCAAGAATTACATAATATTAGAATCCCATTCACTGCCATATCTCAAAAACGAATTATGGAGGTGAAGAATAAAAAAAGAATACAAATACGAGAGTTGATCTAATATCTCATTTCAAAACAGTAGAATATCCCATCAAGGTTGAAAGAAAGAATTCTGGCTATCAAAATATCCATTTCTTCTTCAAAATGTGAATTTCCTGAAATGTTACTCTCAAAACGTGTTTCCATTCATTTTTGTAAAAGAATGTATACAACATTTTCATATCTTGCGCGAAAATCTCAAAATGAATTTTATTAGGAAAATTAGAGGTTACCAAATAAATGAATTGACTTCATTATTATAAATTGCTATTATATACAACTATCAAATGAAACACAATTGGCCAGGTGGTACAGCTGGCCAACGGAAAAACAGATTTAATAGATTTTCAGCTACAACATTGGTATTCAAAAGTTACGCATTTTTCGTTTCAAAAAACTACCAAAAAATGTTTCTTCTCCAGTTCAGAAGAAACTATTATTGTTCTTCCATTTATTATCGTTAAAGATCATTTAAAGATTGTACTTGCTTTCACAGACCAAAACATAACTAATTTCCATTGGAATTGTCCTTCGATTGAATGTTTCCTACTCTTCACAAAGAGTATAACAAAGTTTTTTTCCAAAAAATCATTTGTCCAATACATGTATCTCTCTTTCAGCTGTCTTATCCTCTGCTGGTAAGACAAGACATGAGCAAGAAAATGTAGTTCTTGAACCTTTTCCTTCAGCCACCTTTAGTTTTAGCTCCTTTGGTGGGGCAGATTTTGGAGGGCACAATAGTGGCAAAGGCAGCAGTGGAGCAGAATTATCCAGCCTGGCACACAGTTCAGCCATTCAAGCTAAAAATGCGGCCCAAAATCAGCACACTGCTGGAAGCCAGGCTGCCTATGGAGTCAAAAATAACTTGGCTAGCGTTGCTTTGGGCGTAAGTACATCTTTTCAAATATAAAACAGCAGAAAAAATTAAAGGTTTGGAACTTTTTATTTCTAGCAATTTCCTTTCAATATGAACAAGATTCCTTTGGCTGGGATTTGATTAAATGAGCGAATGAATGCCATTACAATGTCATCGATGACATTAGAAAGTCAAACTCATTCCGTGACATGAAGTTGTTATTTCATGAATGAATTGTGTGGTTTTTCTTTTAAGAAGAAGAAATATCATTAAAAAACGTTTCTATATAAGTAGCTTCAATTCGTTCTTGTTGCCTCTCAGACATAATCTAAAATGCATAAAGATCCGTCCAAGCGTCGGTATTCCTATTCAATGACATCAAAGCTACCTTATTCTTTCCATTTGACCAAGGACATAACTTGACCTGACCATGTTGCCAGGAACTTAACTTGAAAATATTTCGTTATATGTCTGTTTCACAATTCATTCTGCATTTTCAAGTATGGCAAATTGAACATGAGGACTTTCAAACACTAGTCTTATCTTCTGAATTTCTCTTACATGTGACGTAGAATATCTGGTAAAGTGACCTCATTCAATATTTTCAGGCAGCTCAAGCCGCACAAGCAGCTTTAGTGGGAAAACAAGCTCTTGTAGGAAATCTGAAAGCCCAACTTGCAGAAGCTCAAAGCCAACTCCAGGTTGAAGTTGCCCAATACCAACAAACTGAGTCCGCTGCACGTGCTGCAGAAGAAGCCGCTGCTCAGGCGCAAAACCAAGTCAACACTCTTTCGGCTGCCCTAGCTGCTGCCCAAGGTGGGAGCCAGCATGCATCTCAAGCTGCAGCTGAAGCTGCCAACGCAGCTGCATCTCAGCATGCTATGATTCTGGAAGCTAAGCAACGTTTGAACCAAATCCTTTCCCAACTCCAGAACGCATTGAGTGGTTTACAAGAAACCAAGGCATCTGCCAAAAAAGCGGCCGCAGCTGCCCATTCTGCACAGTCCAATGCTGCAGCGGCGGGAGCGGCTGTAGTTGCCGGTGCTTCAAAAAGTGCCTATGGAGGTGTGGATAGTTATGGTCATGGGTGGTAGTTTCGCAGGTTTTATATTTTTTACTGTGATTTCATTCATTAAATCTGAATGAATATTTTTGAGTCAAGAATAAAACATTTTATGACAAATTTTGGTTTAATTATATCCAGAGAACGAATATTGATAGAGGGACAAGTAGATACATACATATACGAGTGAAAAAATTGAAAGGAAGGGGGGTCTTATGACGCATCATTTTAAAGCTTCTGAAGAATACTTCACAACGCTATAATATGAAGTCAATATCTTCACCTACTACAAAATGGCGAAATATTTAATAATATCCTGAAGACAAACACATTAATATTGATATTTCTAGAAATATTACTTTTTATCTGCTACATGGCAAATCCAACAACCCGATGAGGTTTGTTAAGTTATTTTTTGTTTACAAAAACAACAAAAAATGGCAGTACCACAATGAGCATCACTGTTCAGTTAGAATATTCTCATTTAGTTTTCTGTTTTACTAGTAGAAAGGTACCACGACAACAATCTCTAAAATGGCCGATACTATTGGAACAAAAAATTGAAGCGATTTTTATTTAGGGTGCGACGCGTAACTTTCATGAGACCGAAAGGATGAATGTTTTCTGTAGAAAGTATTTGAGGAAACTTGTATCCAAATTCACACCTACCGGTAGTGTATATAACAAAAACCCCCAGGTCATCCGTCCGTTCCGGAAGAACAACAAGTGCAAATAATTGATGAGATGGTAGTAAATCCTGAACAGTCTACTTATTCCTTCGCGAATGTTTGTGAGGTGTCTCCTTCTACTATGTGGAGACTTTTGAAAAGGAATAGGTATCATCCATACAAAATTAAAATGGTACACCAATTAACTGGAGATGTACAAAATTAAAATGGTTTTGAAAAAATCGGTTGAAAATCTATTTTTCCGTTAATCAGCTGTCACCCCCATACGAACGACAACTCTCAGAATTTGAGAAACTTGTGCGAGCCAAGGACTAACGAGGTCTTACTTTTCAACGTGTGATTTCTAACACGGTATACCAATTAACTGAAGATGACCCTCATCGAAGAACAGAATTCTGCGAAATCATGACGGAAACCATTGCAAGGCATCCTACCTATCTCTACAATATTTGTTTTAGTGGCACATGTACATTTTTTCAAACGGCAATATTTACAGACAAAATTGCCGTTATTGGAGAGATACCAACCCTCACGTTTTCCGGGAAACACATACCCAATATCCAAAAAAAAATTTACGTTTGGCAGGAATTTTGGGAAACCATATTGTAGGACCTTTATTTATTGATCAAAATTTAATTTGCTGGAAACTACTGTTGACCCTCTCGTCACTGAAATCGTCGAAGCGAATTCTAATAAATGCGATATGGATATTGTATTCCAACAAGATGGAACACCACTACATTACTCTAGACAAGTTAAGAAACTATTTAGCTACTACTTTTTCCGATCGTTGGATTGGCCGTCGAGGTCCTACAGAATGGCCAGCACGCTCGCCAGATTTGAATTCTTTGGCCTTTTTTTATGGGGCTATTTGAAGCAAAATGTGTATGAAACTGAATCTGCTTCAATATTTGATATACGGCATAGAATAATGAATATTTGTAGAGATATTAATGTTACTGTGTTCAAAAATGTTTGGCTTGAGATATTGGAGAGGCTGTTCATATATCAACAAGTTCAAATCAACCTTTTCAAGCATCTTCTGGACTGACCTCAAGCTTATTACCTCATATTATGTAGTTAAACGTCAATGTATTCAGGCAATTATTAAAAGTTCCGCCGTTTTGTTGTAGTTGAAGAGATTGACTTTATATGTGGGGTTGTGAAGCATTTGTCAGAAATTTAAGAAGTTTGGGTCACAAGACCGTGACCCCCCTTTCCATTTGAATTTTTTCCCAGATAGCGTCCAGTCGCCATCTTGAAAGTTTCATCTGTCAATTTCACTTCAAAATAAAGTATTCATACATTAATTTCATTATCTCAAATTTGAATTCTTTTAGTAAACCTGTTTAAAAAATAAAAGTGAGGTGACATTAAAGAAATGCACTGTATATAGGTAGTGTTAGATAGGTAGGTCCATTCCATCCTCCTCTGCAATTTGTGGCATACACCTTTTTAAACTTACCCAAATGAATCCAGGTTTTTAACGAAAGCTAATATTGGTGACAATACTTTTCTGATGAAAAATCATTTTTATAAGAGATTTGAACAAATGATGATGAAACCTACAACATTTCGCATTTTTGTATTTGAATCACAAACATCATCAATCCATTTTAACTTGACAAATTGATTATCGGGAAAGAAACACTGTATTCCTACATCTTGATACAAAAAAGGAGGAACCTTTCAAAGCCAAAACCGTTCTTTCCCAAAAATTAATCTTTCCTATAACAAAAATGTGAACATAATCTTGTTCAGTTTTGCAGTGCTACCGACGCCTTGATAATCCCGTTATATCGTCAAAAATAATTCTCACCCATCTAGGGAATCAGATAAAATTTTAAGGATATTTCATAAGATAAATGCCATGAAAATGAATCGTTAATCAGACAATTAATAAAGATAATACTCTTGTTTTCGAATCAATAAGAAGGACAGTAAGAAATAATTCGCACAGTTGAATCTTGGAAATATATGGTTATTTTTAGATAAAAAAATTCAAGGACAAATCTCAAGCACTACAGAAAAATCTTCAAGGCGCTCTGAGAGTGGTGCCTGTGCGAAAATAGTGATTCACATTGCATTTGAATCGCTGGAGATTAATAATAATAATAATAATATTTTTATTTGCCACTTATGATACAATTTGTATATATGATACGTCAGCCAGAAATTTCACATAGATAAGTTAAAAAACTAAAATTTAAATGTTAAAATATAAAATATAATATATGAAGTATAAAGCACACAGGTATATTTATGTAAAAATAAGGTACCTAAATCTAGGTCTATTAAACGCATAACTTAAAATTTCACATACACGTAAACACACACACCCATTTAAAAATATAGGTATATATTTACACACATACACATATATATCTACAAACTTAAATTCACAATGAGTTGTTTGTGAGGTTGTCATTCAAGAATTCTTGATAACTATAATAGCACTTATCTATTAGAATGTTTTTTATGAT
>WOGP01011294.1:0-10004 GCA_015342065.1 Leptinotarsa undecemlineata
CAGGGTCAAAAAGGGATTATTATAATGACATGGCACCTCGGAACTAAGTGTTAATCCTTTTTTGAGAAATCATGCTCAAGTATATGAACCCAAATTGCATATTAAATAAGTTTACAAGAACCACTAAAATTAATCTTAATCTTTTTTTAAGAAATTTTACTTACCTAAATACATGTAGGTACTTAATTTTAGACCAAATTACTTCCCAAAAATGGCCTTTTATTATTATCTATGTCTGTAATTTTTAATTTACTTTAATTATTAAGTTTAATAATCCTAAGATTTGCCTACGCCCATGGACGACAACGAAATTCAGGCAAATTTTATGACACTTCATGATTTATTACTCTACACTCTTTTGAAATAGACTATAGACTATTAATTTCTCAAAAATGAACTTCACTTGGAACTAGAGATTCCAAGAAAGTTAATATTATTGTTCCCAATTATTAAAATACAACAGTGAAAATATCGATGGATAGAATTGGAAACTCGCCTCACATTTTACTAACTAGTACCGAAATCTACGGTAGATAGATATATTGTGTTCACAACAACATGAGACACGCCAAACAAGGTACGAACATTAACAATACCATCAGTTTACATTTATAAGATATAACACAAGGAATGAAACATATTAAAAGCTAATTACAAGTTGATTACTCATATTAAAAGCTGATTGCTTAACAGTAAGATTAGCCAGAGTCATTGGTATAATCATCTAAGGAATAAAATGCTCCTCCGATAAAGTAATTTTTCCACATCTGTTTGAACATTTTCAAATTTGTTTCTCATTGAATATTTTAAGATATCAGGTTGAATAAGTATACTTCAGCATATGAATGTGATCTTTCATGCTACGATCTGAGTGTGTATTGGAGATGAAAATCTTTTTTTTCTGGTATCATATTTGTGGTACTCGCTATTCTCATTCAGTTTTTCTTTGTTAGTGAAGGTGTATATCAATAGTTTGTTCAAATATATAGATGTATCAAAATATCATTGTTGGCAAATACGTTTCTGCACGATTCCTTATAGTCAAAATCAAATATCATTCCGATAAACTTTTTCTGCATCATTAAGACTTCCTCATACAATAATGCTGCAGCTGATAATGCTGAATGCCAATGCATAATATAAATTCATTTGATAAGACTTGTGAGTTTGTTTAGTTTCCTATAAACAGCATCAACGTGATTCCCAAATGCAAGTTTATTGTCGATTTCCAGACCTAAATATCGTGCTGATTGTGATGTACTTATTTCTCACTCTCAATATCACCATGAACAATATGAACTCCATGAATATGTGGAGATAATATGTTTCAGCCTGTTGGGCATCGTCAGTACTGGGCAGGCGGTTCTCGATTGAAGACAAAATGTGAATAACCAAGAAAAGTACCTGCGTTAACGCAATCAAGACATAAGTGGGACCACCTGTTGGTGTGACCCCCAAGTCTATTTGCGAAGTATTTATGTCAGTGTTGATGGTTTGACCAATCAACCGACAACTGAGGTAGAAGAAATTTGGGAAACTATCCAGGAATGCCATCGGAAAACTAATCCACATGTTTCTAAAAATGATATGAAGTCGAGAAGGGTTAATGCTGTCAAGCTGCTGGAAAATAATTCCATGAAAATCAAAAGATAAATAGTACTATTCTGATTATTCCCATATTGATTTCAATTTAATCGATGTTGAAGTACCTGATATAATATCAACGGATTCTTCCAAAATTATAGTCAGAATTTCTTCAATGCCATCAGTAAAAAATGTTCTTTAAGGTTAATCATTATTTGCTTGACGTAATGTTCACTAATATGAGCGAAAAAAATTTAATTTAGAATCGATATCTCAACCTTTGTACACGTGCGTGGGGAATATATTTTTTCTTCAACAGAATCAGCAAAATGGACTCCAAAAATGTTTGCCATTTCTTTTTTTCCTGTAATGTTTTTTATTAGTGTGATTTCTTGTTTTGTTTTGTACGGTTTGTTTTGTTATTGCTGTTTTGTTGTACAGTATGTTAAGGTTTTATGTATATGTGAACTAACTTTTACCCACCGCTGTACTATGAACAGCGACTGCGACTTGTATACGAAACGTATACAAGTCGGCACTCATCCTTCTACAAGAAACGTTTCATACAAAAACTAACCATACAACTGATGCACAATCGACAGGAGCTCAGCCTTTCTAAAATATCGGATTTTCTTCCCGGTAACGTTGGCATCATTTCTATGAGCACTGGGTTGACAATTACAATTTAGAGAAATGTACGGATACTCTACCCTAATATGCTCTGGCTCGAATTCATGGAATGTCAACTTTCGTTGAAGAACCAAAAAATACGTTGTTGACGGAACAAAACGATAGGCAAATATTATTGTCCGAAGTACTTTTTTAGAAGGATAGTGACAATATTCAACCAAAATATAAATTGTACTGATAACATTTTCAGTTCATTAAATCAGAGTGCAAACTCCGTTGCTAAGCAGTTTCACGAATTACATTATGATTGAAACCTCGTTATGGACATTTGAATTACTATAATGAGAAAAATTGTTAGTTGGCAATGCAATAATTTCAAAATTATTGCGGAAAACAGTTATCACGAATTGTGTTCGTCACGACTAAACTGGAAAAACAAATTAAAAAATATTTTAATTTATTTCAAATAATGGTACTTTATGTTATCAGTAAAAACTGTTTTGTGCGATAAGCGCTGGATAACTTTGTTTTCAAAAGAATAACAAACACAAAAAGTTTAATTCGCGTGTATATCAAAAACCGTATGATATACAAGGTGTGTTTTCATAACATGCTTATATTAAAGGAAATTATTTTGGACACATTTTGAGAAAAAACTTTATTTGAACTTATCTTTTGAAACATAAGAAAGTTCCAAGTTTCAAGCCACATCATGACTCTATAGTGATTCCAGCGCCAACATATATTTGTACGATGATTCCTCATTAACAACCTCAAATGATGAAGTTAATCTATCGCATTTGAAAAACAAGAAGATTACTACACAGCCAGATAATAATTATTGTATTGTGTGTAATGAAGTTATTCTAAGATAAAAGTATAATGGTATCAGTGTAAGATTTGTGATGAATGAGCACATGAGTCTTGTGGCATTGAAGGTGTTACAAATTTCTTTTGCCAAAAATGTTTCTAGTTAATCATTTCATGAGGAGACTGATTTGAAAAAAAATCTATAATTGTATTAAAAAGCTCAAGAATATTGTAGAATTTTGATTTGAAACTGATAAATAACTGTTATTTTAATAGAAATAGACAATATTAAAGTTTGATTAGGTTTTTATTAGAGATAAATAGTTTATTAAGATATTGTTATTGCAAAGACTGTTTTTTTTGTAAAGAGAAGCCTTGGTGCATTACAAGGTTTATAGTTAATTATTCATTTCATAATGTAGACAGATGATTAAAAAAATACATTATATTGCTCAAGATTGTTGGAAGATTGTGATTTAAGACTGATAAATAACTAATTTTCACAGAAATTTTACAGTTTGATAAGATTTATATAACAGATAAATAGTTTATTGAGTAATTTTTATTGCTGAGATTTTTTTGTAAAGAGGAACCCGGCTCTTTCATAGCACATGCCCAGCTCTTTAATACACATGTTGCTTTGAACGAGCCAATTTCCCTATTTTTAAAGTTACCGTATTACCAAATTCTGACATTGTATCTCATTTTATTTTGATTGGATAGCCATGATTATTGAACTAATTACGTGCAACTGGGGTGGGAAACATTGGAATACCCTCCTTACAGTCCAGATCTGTCACCCTGTGACTTTTATGTGTTTGGCCCTCTCTAAAAAGTTTTGGGAAGTCAAAGATTTAATAGTGATGCTGATAGTGATAGTGATAGTGATGCGTCTAAAATAAAAATAAATCACCAAAAAAAATCTCGTTTCTATCTGATTCACCTAGTATTTACAAAAAGCAATTTTATTCAATAATCATCACTTGACGTTAACTTTTTTTGTTGTTTTTCAATACTGGCTCTTTCATACACACTCTCCCCTATATCGGTTGTCCTATGGCATGCAATTTTTTAGCAAATTTTGGGCTTGAAGCGTGTGTTAGCAAAGTCATTTTCGAAGATATGCGCTGAAAAAAACATCCTATATTGTGGAAAAACATTTCATGGCTTTTGCCATAATGTATCTGCTTACTCATCGTTGCTTGTTCGTGATTTTGTTGGATAAAAACAACACCGCAATCATGCCTTAACCAGGATTTTTTCTGTTCTCTAGATTGAAGAGACTCAAGAAAGGGCGGCGTTTTGGTGACATACCAAAAAGTGTTTATCATAACTGTTTTGCGGATTGGAAAATACACCGGCACTGTATAACTTTATATTCTGGTTGATGACGTGTAGATAAAGATAGACACTATATTTGAAAATCTATAGCGAACAGTTTGAACTTGAATGTAGTGACAACTATAACTGAAATTGAGTATAGTCGAAGTAAAAGATATTCTGCAATATAAAGTTGGCGGCACTCTCAAAGGCCAAAAAACCAATACATAGAAATAAACCGGCAGCGAACAAGTCCACGTGGACTCTAGACTTGGCGGTTCGTATTGGATAATTTTACTAACCGAATTTTATGATTGGCTGAAGAATCATAAAATTAAATTTGAAGTCATTTTACGATGACGAATAGAAATCGGGAAATGAGGCGATGGTTAAAGCCGTCGTGTTTAGTTCAGGAACTGATCGCGTTTGAAATGTGGCGTCCTTGGACAAATAATAAGTAATAACGAGTATGATAATAACGCAGATTTTTTCCAGTGTAGTGATTCCAACATCGATGATAAGCAATGCGACAAAAAGATACCAGTGAATAAGATTCGAATGCATTTGAATGTTTCAATGTACATAAGAAGCTACATCTTAAGTTTGGTTTTGAGGGAAACAAACTATTATAAACAACATCAGATTAGACCGAAATTTTTTTCTCAACTGTACGTAAAATAGTCAAAACCAAACCTTATGAAGGCAAGACGCGATGTAATACAGGATTACCAAAATCTTTAGCTGTTCATCTGATAAAATAATTAAGAAAAAACAATATACGACCGTTACAAAAGCAATGAGATTCCTTCTACTGAAATTGAATGCTTTCGGCCATAACGTGAGCTGATGTGACAAAACTCTTCAGAATTGGATAAAGAAACTAGAATTTAGATTTAAAATAACAAACAAACGTCAAGCAATTATGGAAAGGAGAAGAATAGTGAAATTGCGTAACAAATACTTAGAACAAGTAACTAAATATTGACAAGAACAACTGCAAATTGTCTATTTGGACGAAACTTAGTATGACACTCACGGCACAGTTACGAAAGAGTGGACTGCCGGTTCGAGAACGTGTACGCCTAACATGCCTGCAAATAAAGGATCGCGACTAATCGTTGAGCATTGCGGAGGAAGTAAAGGATGGGTTCCGAATTCTTTGAAATTATGAGGAAAAACACTTGAGGACTGCAATGTTGATTATCACAAAAACATGGAAGCTAATAGTTTTGAGGAATGGTTTGAAAACATATTGATCCCGAATTTGGATAGAAATAGTCTTATAGTTCTTGACAAGGCCTCCTATTATTCGCGACAGCTCATCATAGTACCGGATAAAAATTTGAGTAAAGATGAAATGCAAAGTTTTTTAATGAATAACAATTTTTATTTTGAAGATAACTATACCAAAAACCAACTACCTGTAGTTTTACAGACAAAAACATTTGGAAAAGTGTATGTACAGTATTACTGAAAAGTATGGACACATCATATTGAGACATCCCCCTATTTTTGTGCTTTCAATCCCATCGAGTTGATTTGGAGAAAATTGAAACAAAGCATGGGGCGTAAAAATAATTTTTCAAAATTTGATAACAAGGTAATCGTAATTCGTGTGTATTCTCTATAATGTTACTGGTACTGAAGAGCCTTGGGGCAAGTGTCTTAAGGCGAAACATCGATGTATACCAGTGAGGATGACAGTGTTCCATGTAAGTGCAATTTGTTACTTTCATTGAGATGCAAAAAACAAATGTTTTCTTAAAATATCTTTTTATGTTAGTACAACTATATTATTAGAATAAATGTACAAAAAACTGAAACATCTTTTCAATAAATGGTCAAAAATCCAACCGCTTTTTCAATATTTTTTTGTGTACGTTTGTGAACTTCTCGAATAGCCTTCAGCACGTCCTGCCATATGGAGCTTATATTTCATCTCATATTCTATTCAGAATAGCGTTACTCATAAATATATTTCATTTTTTCAAACAGATCTAGAGTAGACAGTCAAGAATAGTAAAACTTCGGAGCCCACTGCCTTCTTTATTACTAATCATATAGATTTAAAAGGAGGATAGCTACCATACATTCCATTAGAGTTCTACGCTAATGATAAAACAGTATCGATCAGATATATGTAGAAATCAGCCGATACTTAATGAAAATCCATAATGTATTCAAAAAACACTTCATTGTAAGATTGTCACTAAATGGTTTTACAAAAACGGAACACGTGTTTCGCCATACAATGGCTACCTCAGTCGTGTCTTTACTAACTCTACTAACTAACTTCACTAAGTTATTAAGGAGACACCTGAAGGAGTCATTGCATGTCGAAACACGTGTTGAGTTTTCGTAAAACTGTTTAGTGAAAACCTCACAATCAAGTATTTTTTGAACGATATCAACCAAATTTTCACAATACAAAACAGGATCGGGTTGGGTTTTGGGGAACAATAACTGATGAAAACATCCAAGTAAATTTGCTATGGCAATACAGGGAAAAAATTGAAATTTTCCAGGTTTCGTCGACTACGAACACGTGATAAAACTCTCATAATAATACTTTCCACTCACCTCTTCCTCTCCGTTGTTGGTATTGACTGAATCCATGCTTTGGCTGAGCGTGACACCAAGAGGTGCTTCCATATCCTGATTAGGGGAGGCGGTGGCTGGACTAACAACGGCAGTCCTAGCGAACCCAGAGATGTCGTACTTGGCCTTTTTCAATGACGGTGGAGGTGTAGCGGCAAGTGGAGGGGACGAGTTGTCTCCCAGAGGGTGCCTACCTCTTTTGGTGGTGGTGAACACCGACTCCACGATTCACGTTGCTGGGTGGTACTTGGTCGTGGTTTCGGTAACTGGAAAAAATTAGTCAAAACAGTAACACCTACTGATTTTCTGAACAAGAAACATTGATGAAAAATGGAAATGAATCAACAGATGAGTTAATAAGTGGAACAATGGGCTCATTTATCAATTTTTTTTTAATTTCATTATTTGAAAGTTTATACTTCAAAAAAGATAAAGAGTGAAAATCTGAATTTTCACTCTTTATCTTTCCCTTCAAATTAATACTGAATGTGGCGTTCACCGAAAAGGGGCGTGGTCAAACTTGACGTCACATCAGCCGCCAGTGCTGGCGGATAAGCGAAATACATACGTGTACTAAAACCGTAGAGAGCACGTTGTATGTTGTTTACTGCAGTGTATCGACTGCTTGAATATGTAACACGTGGTGTTTTCAAACCAGTCAGCAAATGAATCAAAATTCGACGATAGCAGCGATTCATAATCTCCAACTACAGACCTGGTTGCCACCACTGGAACATTGCTTGGTGCGACGTCAGGATGTACCGCGGGCGATATCACATTTTCAATTGCTCTTGCTCAGTTGTTAATTGACATAAAAACCGGAAAATGTTTTGGCATACTTGGGAGATGATTAACCTTTATAATATATAATTTTCAATAAAAAACTGAATTAGCCTAAATGAGCCCATTATATGCAAACAAAAATAGAAGAATAAAAATAATGAAATAAATAATACAAAAAAATAAACTAAAACGAAAAATGAAAAAAAATGAGAATTAAGATATCAAAGGAAACTCCTTCACGAAATTTTCTGATGCTTCTTATATCCTTATTATTATATTTCGTGTTTTTATTTCTGTTTATTTTATTTGTAAATCGATTATTTGTCATCCAAATACACGATAAGACACCAAATACAATAGTGTATGATACATAGATCTTCCATTTTACTTTGTGAATTTTAAAATGGATTATTGTAACTTCGACAAGAATAACATGTTTCATATATACGGTTTTCGCCATGAAAAAGAAATCAACAAATTAATTTTGTGTTGATGTTCATTCATCAGGCTCATTTCAAATATTTTTCTACTACCTCCATGTTAAACTAATCATTATGTGTTTGACAGCAGGTAGGTAATGTCTCATTTAGACTACACGTAGATTCTAAATTATGCCGGCCACTTCAGTAAGAAATGTTCAAAAATGATGAAATATGTAACATTTACTCTGATAAATATAATCTCATGAATACATTCAAATGTCCAAAAACAAAAATCAGTGAAATTCCTCTCCAAATTCTCCGTAAAATCCAAATGAAAATCACATCGAAGAAAGGTTGGAGACTTGTCTTTCTTCTATAGATACTTTCACGAGAAGTGTCCAAGTGACTTGGTACATTTGATTCTACCAAGAGAGGTTCATATCAGAAATACGCGACGGTCTGTCGCTACTTATCGTTTTAAGGTTCAACTCGGTACACTTCGAACTTCTTGAGAATTCTTTCATTTGGAGAACTGCGTTTATGTGGATCAAATTTCCTGAATGGATCCCAAATAGATTTAATCTCCAGCGATTCAAATCCAATGTGAATCACTATTATTGCACAGGCATCGCTCTTAGAACGCCTCAAGGATTTTCCTGTAGTGCCTGTGTTTTGTTCCTAAAAAAATATTTTCAGTGAATTTATTGTTTACCAGTTTGTGGGTTGGTAATTGATCTAGTTATATCCATGTATCCAACAACTGTTTGGTATCAAGCTTCGCAGGGTGAATAAATGCATTGGAGTGAGCCAATCCTGGAAGATTCTGCCAGAAGTCCACAAATCTTCCTGCCATCCAGGTGTTCAATCTTTGTTTGGCAACTCCTAAAGGGATGCCAATGACAGGTTCTGGTCCGATGGAGCTGCTTGCAGCACCTTCCTTTGCAAGGGAGTCAGCCTTCCAGGCCAGTATAGCCAGGAATCCAGACCAGAAACAATCTACCTACCGAGAAGAGTAGTTTTTGGCAATTTGCTACCAATTTAGACGTTGGTCGGTAGGAGCCAAGAGCTTCCAACGCCTCTTGACTGTGCGAGAATATTTTTATTGACTTGTGTATAAGATGGGATTCTTCCAATCTCTCCGCAAATAAGTCAATAGCGTAAATTTTCGCTTGAAATACAGTCGCATAGGTTCCTAGGCAGGTTAATGTCTCTGTCCTGGGTCTGCGACTGAAAAAACCTGTACCAGAACCGGAAGGTGTTTTTTGATCCATCTGTAAACCAACAATTATCTGCTCCCAGTATTTCCTTCTCCCGGAGGATCCAGTCTTCTCTACTCGAGGACAATACTTTATAAGGCAGTTCGTAGTTGACAGTTGGTCAGACAAACCTTCTCTAAGGTAACATAACTCCGCTTTTTTCCTTCAATTAATTTTTTATGATGTTTTTGCAACAATTTATGAAATACTAAGACACAACATAAAGGTTTAAACTGCCAACAGCCAATCATATTTCATTTGCCAGACGCCTCTAAAGCAAAGCCTACTTCCGTCAATTCTATGAACTATAACAGGCAAGCAAAAGAATTTGAAAATATTAATATTTTATTTGTTTTAATATTTTAAAAATTGTTAATTTTTGTTTTAACATTTAATTTTAATGAGATTCCTCTTGGCTGGGATTAAAACAAATAGATGAATGTATGTCATTACGATGTCATCGATGACATAAGCAGATCAAGCTTATTCCGTGACATAAGAAATCGTAATTCATGAATGGATTGTGTGTATTTTCTATAATGTTATCCAATTTGGTACTGACGAGCCTTGGGACAAGTGTCTTAAGATGAAACATATATAT
>WOGP01011295.1:0-10004 GCA_015342065.1 Leptinotarsa undecemlineata
ATATATTTATGTAATTATATATATAATTTCAAGTCACATGGTTTTCTATTTATTCGGTCTTGAAATTTGTGAATTTCAAAGTGTTGATTTAATAGCTAGATAATTTTCTTTGGCGCCTCTATTAACAATAATTTCATATTTCACTATCAGGCATACTTTGATAAGATCATGATCGTCTAGGAGAGTTGACGACTTACTATGTGAGAAGTGCAAACTTGACAATTGATTAGTCATGATTCGTGAAGTGGCTACTTAAAAAGTACTGCTTTTTTATTACTAGATATACAGGGAGACCATTAGTATTAGTAGTGTATTAGTGTATTAGTTTTTTATTCTCTCAGAATTGTGATTATTACACATGAACATATAATATCAAGAGTTTGAGTTTTGAAGTGAGTATGCACAATTTTCAGAGGAGAAAGTGATACTAATCATGGAATTATGAAACAATAAAAAATAATTGGCGTTCCGGAGCGACTTGATTGATTCCAGTGGTGTATTTGCTTTTACAGCTGCAGGAAAACCCTGCAGCACCATCACATCTTCTAAAGATCTTGATCTGCCAATTTCCTCTTCTTCATAAAACAAAATGTAAGGTGTCCCCTGAGTGAAATATCATTGCAATGAACATGGAGTTAGCGGTTACTTCAAAAATATAGATCCGAGTGAATGTTTGAATTGGCTTCAATTTGAAAAGCATTATTCCCAAGGGATTTTGATAGGTCTATTGGATAAAATCAAATTATTGGAAAAATATGTTATTCAGGAAAAAGTAATTCAAAGTTTTACAAACAATATTGAAAATGCGATTGGGAAACGATGACTTTGTATATGAAAAAAAAAACTGTTTGTATCCTTTTTTTGAAGTAACATTTTATTGAAATGTTCGAATTAGAATAATTAAATCTTTTTAAACTTTCCTGTCGGTTGTTTGATTTGAATCTAGTGCATCTAATACCATTATCAAATATGCCCTAACTTACATTTCAACGCAATCTTTTTTCAGAGTATTTTATTCTTTGGATCACCCGTAACATAAGATTTTTAAATACAGACCTGTATTTTTCGTCACTATTTTATTTCATTCTAACGGCTATGTTTAAGGATGACAACGAATAATTGTTGAAATTTTAGGTGAATTTTACTAGTTTAGACTTCCATTCTAATATGATTCTAAAATGATTCGAGATCTTTGAATAAACAAATAAAATTAGAATGAATAGCTGAAATATCAATTATACATAAGCAATAAAACGTGAAATGAAAATACAATAAAATGAATAAAATGAAATAATGAAGATAAAAGATGAAAATGACTACAGAGTGAAGATAAATTAAAAAGAATGAATATTGATAATTAGCAGAAAAAAACATATAAAAAAATATAAAAATATGGGTTTTTTATTAAAAAGATTTCAAATTATGGTAATTCACGACATTTTGATTGTTCCTATACACACATTGGGGATAGTAACAATATTTATTATTTCACATTTTTATATATTTTTTCATCTGTTGCTTATTTTTAATTTTCATGCTTTTTTATTTATCTTTATTGTATTTCATTTATGGATTGTATTGTATTTCAGCTAGTCATTCTAATTTTATTTGTTCTTCCATAAATTTCGACTCATATTAGAATCATATTAAACAATAGAAGTCCGAAATAGTAAGATTCACCGTGAAACATTGTCAAAATATTTCAGTCCAATATTCAATTTTATAAGAATCTGAAAATCTTGTTCTGTTTCATTTTCCTCTGTTATGCTTTTAGTTAACAAAACTTCATTAGAATGAACAAAATTGTTAGGTACCTTTCTCAGTTTTCTTGAATATTCATAGCGATGTTTCGATTACATTCATTATCCATTTCAAGAAAGCTATGACGATTGTTTACTACCTTGTTATTGTTAAACGTTCAATAAGATCGTTCAAGAAGTTCAATAAGCATACGTTTGTAGGAATCTGGTGTGACGTCACGAGATATGTGCGATTTTCGGCACAGTGGCCATGTTCGAACTGTTATAAGGCGAATCATTTAAGATCTGAGGTTTAATTATTTAGTCCAGGAGAGTTTTATTTCGTTCCGGAGCAGACGTGCGTACAATTTCAACGCTTCACAAATTATACGTTCAGACAGACGTTGTATGAACTTTATTAATATACCTGTAGATTGTATCTTATGAGGTAACGCACATAAGCTCGCATAAGCTCATCTATCAATGCGAGATAATGTATTTCAACAATACTAAGCTAGATGATTTCTAGCCAGCTCGCATTTCGAATATCTGGTGACGTCATGCCCCTTTCGCTGGAGTTGTTTCAGCATAAACATTAGTGTTTTGAATTATGCTGAGGAAGACAAGAAGCAGCCCAGTATTTTCAAGAAAACTAGAAGAAAATATGGGAAGAAAATCTCAAATCAAATGGAGAAAAATGTCGTGAGCAATAATTTTTCAATATTAAATGAAAAATATTGAATAAATTCTTGGACAATAATAATAAAACTAATAATATCCAGACCACTCTGTGAAGATGGTTGTTCTGTTTATTGGGATCCTTGGTGGAATGATGCCCTCTCTACTCTCGAATCTTAAAATCATACCGGCTTGCCGCACTAAGGCAGAAATATTAGCTGGACAGATGCAGAAAACTGTCATTTTTGGCTTACTGTGCTTGCTCACGGCACATAATCCTCGAACCAAATGATAAAGCTGGCCTATTGAATGTATCGAGGCTTTGGGAGATAGGGTCTGACCAGTGCATACTAATATAATAATGATAATAATGCCACCAACAGAGTCAATCAGAAGAGGCTAACATCTGGCAAATAAATACCGCCGTGTATAGCGTCGTACAATCGCTTTCCGAATCAGAAAAACAGAATCCCGGCCTTGCGGTTCGAAGGATTGAACGGCGTGTACACAAGATGAAGGCTAAAATCACGTTGGCAAGATAACACGCGTCTCGTATCCAATGTGTTATGGATTACAGAGCAGTCAACAGGCCTTTCACGCCTATAGAGCGGCGAATAGCCGCCAAACTACGATGTATCCATCATATTTTGAGTCAAATCGTGCTGCTGCCACCAAACACTACTGCCTTGATAGGACACGAATGCGAGTGGCTGCTAATAAGTCACAAGTGGGGCGATCGAGAAGTATCGCGGAAAACCTTAAGTTCCGCGAGAAACCTTATTCCAAGAGTCTCCACGTGTTGTGGATAATCCGCCGACCGCTGATCAGGTGGAATCCTTCTGGAAGGACCTCTATGAACACTAGCAGCCACTCCAGCCATAGCGCAGTTCGAAGCTATCAACAAAGAGCTTCGACAACCTGAGCTTAATGAACTTTGCAACCCGATAACACCGGATGACGTTCGAAGAGCCTTTGTGGGTTCCAAGAACTGCTCCAGGTCCAGATGGACTGAACAGTTATTGGTTTGAAAAATCTACCAAGCACCCACCGCCTTCTGGCCAGAGTTTTCAACTCATAGCTGGATTGGCTTGTCGAGGGGTGGAACATTCTCATCCCCAAAAACGGAGATTTGTCGATTCCTAAGAATACCAGACCGATAACGTGCTTGAATTCGTGTTATAAGTTGTTTATAAGCATCTGGTCACCGCAGTTGACCAGTCGAATTAAACAGATTTTTAAACAGATTTGATCGTAGGCCTACTAATGATCTTTAAGGAGTCTGTGACGGCATTATATATCTTAGTTGCGGTATATAGGAAGTGTCTTTGGAAAGTGAAGTGTGGTGTTATGGGGGATTGGGATGGTATCAATTTGTGAACATCGTGTCTGAATATAAATATTTAGACCTTTTCTGTTGAATGACGTTAAGTATGAAACAACTCGTCAATAGTAACCATATTTGTCTTATTATCAACCGATTCGACCCTTTGTTTAAATGAGAGATTGAGTTGCGTTTTCTAAGTCCATCGGACACATGCATTTTGCATGATCATTCAAAAAGCATGACACAAAATCGCTATAGAGGTAGACATTTTTCAATCTAATACAATAATTCAATTTTTTGTAAATAGACGAAAACATATTTACAAATTTCGGAATGTTCAACCAATAGGTTTCAGGAAATTTTTTTTCAAGGTGTGTATGGGAATCAATTATTCGGTCCTTTCTTATATGTTCATAATTTGAATGAAGAACGTCATAAAAAGTTGTTCTACCAACAATGATGTTGATTGTAAATGGAACAGAGAATTATCTTAATATTTTTTATTACGATCTATGACAATTATGTGTGAAACAAAATATCGGCCAAATGCTTGCTACGACTTTGGTGGCATACATCTATCCGATGGCCCATATTTTCAATAACTTTGAGATATAATTGGGGTTCTATGTCGTTAATGTGCGGAATCATCTTATCCTTTAGCTCTTGAATTGTTCTTGAATTATTGACGTATACTTTTACTTTTAAATATCCCCAAAGAAAGAAGTCCAATGGTGTCAACTCTCATGATCGTGGTGGTCAACACGACATGATATAACATGACCATTGAATTTCTCGTGCAAGTGGCATCATCCTGTTGCAACCACATACCGTCCAGGCCCATATCTTCCATTTCTGGTCACAAGAAGTCCGTTATCATCTCGCGATAGCGAACACCATTCACGGTAACTGCTTGGCCGACCAATGAGGTCGGCCAAGCAGTACGATTGTGTACAAGCTTGTACAAGCAGTACAATTGTGTACCTCTCCATGGTTGAATTTGTCTAACACTGAAACAAAGAAATGTCAAATTAAATTGGGCAAAAATCTTGTAGTCAAGGTGTGACTCACAATTAGCATCGTGCGTTACCTATAGTTGGACCACCCTATATTATTTTTAAATTCCCCCCATGGAATATTTGGGGTATATTCCTTTAGCGTAAATTCGGAATATGTGATTTCATCTTCAATGGGCGTCACCTCATAACAAAATAACAATTCATGATATTTTTATCAATATTTTCTTATCACACGGATAGGGAATCACTAAGTGGTTTGGTGGTCTGCAAAAGGTCTTCAGACCTTATTCCACGTTTTTCTCTGAAAAAATATCATCAATATTTGATTTCTAAGATATTGGTTTCTATCTTTCTGACACTACACAAATATTGATGATGAGAAACACATTGTATTATAATATATAGCTGAATTTGTTATTACAGCGGCTACAAAAATCGATGTAATTAAAAAAAAAGTTAATGATGTAATCGAACGAAACGTGGCATTGCAAATTAGTATTGAAAGTTCCTCTGCCTCTGTCAAATTTTTCAAAAACAACGACTGATATTCTCGTTCTTGTTATGAGCTATTTGGCCCCTCATCATCACAGTGTAGCCAAGTTATGAGACAATTACTTATATTGAAAATTTTTCGAATGAGTAATGAAAGAAATTGAAATTGCATAATAAAAGCTTACTCAATATCTAAATAACCTTCAATTCTGATGACTGACATATCAATAGTATCCCAAGAATGAATGATTCATGCATAGTGTAGCACATTCTTTCACTCTTAATGAAACATATCCTCACATTCAAATATAAGTGTGAATGATTTGATCCGAGTTCTGCCGATTCACTACTTCTTTTTCGTATACCATTGAAGGTTTTTTGATCATGTTTGAATAAAAATATTATCGCTATGATTATTATATACTCAGTTATATCACCATAAGTTATATTGTGCAACTGGAAAGGGATATAGCAGGTATAGTCTATATGAAATCAATTCGAATGGCATAAAAACCAAATAGTTACCGAACGTCGGCAGTTTCTTTGTATGGCATGGGCCGTATGGTATAATTGACGAGGTCTATTCATAATTTTTATGTGGGTGGTTTTATATGGTATTAACTAGTAAATTTATTAGACCCGGTACACCAGTATTCTATTCAGCTGTTCGGATTGACTTCGTAAAGAATTTACTTCATATTTTGGTAAAATAGCAGATATACTTTTTATCGAGTTCAGATTCCAGAAATGAATTATGAAGACAGAGGAATGTTTAGGAGGTAATTTTCATTGGGATGAGACTTGTCGATATAACATTCCTTAGCAAATTATTCTTTATGGTTGCATTTTATATCACTTACAATGTATTTCATGGAGGCGTATTCAAGACACTATTTCATCTCTAACCAAGTCTAAACAAATCAATCGTATCTAACTAAGTACTTATCCCGTCCGAGTTAACGATTAGCAAAAGATTTTCGATTTTGAAATGATCTTTTGATTCCACGGGTAACAATATATTTCTCTAACGAATCTTTCAGACTCCCGTAGTATTTGGTATGAAAATGGAGAAGTATCACGGAATATATTTGTTCAACAACTGTTTATCAACAACCGTTGATGAAATTCATTTTATTTGAATTTAAGTTCGTCGAGAAAATTTTAAGTAGATTTTTAACAACATTTTTGACAATGTAATAATCACTTAGTATGTATTTCATCCAATCTTAGCTTGAAATGACTAAAACATTGTTTTATGGTGTTTGGGAACCATCAGAATTCACCATTTCTTTCCAATCTCTTGGACTTACGCCGTTTTCGCCCTGGCAAAATGTTGATTCTCCTGCAATCCAACGCCTTACAATCGCATAAAACATGAAGGAATGTCTCTGTCCCATAGTTGCATTACCGATGATAATGTCTCTGATATTTAATACCATTTTGTTCAGGGAGTGCTGCTTTGTTGAAACAAAGTTATTTGTTATTTGAGTTATTTTCTCAGACGAGGCCTATATAACGGTTTTCTCCTGTGTGTTCCCAGATATACAGTACATTCCATTTAAAACGAGTCACTCTGAATAACTCTTGGTACAATGATTTTCAGGAAAAATAAAATAACACGTCAACAATAGTATACAGGGGGACACATTTTGACATATTCACATTTGATGTTACTTCCCCTATCGCACCCCCAGAACATGTCACCAATTTGTTTTTATCAGATGCTCCATGATGAGCAGATTTCAAGTATGAAACATATGGTCTGAAGCTTATGGTTCGGGAGCTACAAATTATTTGAGTTGAAAACGAGCTATTCTGAATAACTTTTGAAACAATGATTTGCAGGAAGAAAAAACAGATCAATAATTATACAGGATGCCACATTTTTAAATATTCGTTCTAGAGACAAATATGGAAAAAATAAATCAAAAAAGGAGATTTTTTATTAATTCTTGAACCAAATTCTGATGACTGGACAATGAGAAGAAAAAACATTTTTAAAGTAAATGTTCAAACCAACTTCCATACAATAGTACAAACGAGCTTCCATTACCGCCTTCACATGGTTGAGAATCTTGGGAGTTATTTCTCTGCAATACCTCATAATATTCTCTCTCAAATTTTCTAATGTTGTTGATTCAATTTCATACACTTTAGACTTCAAATGACCCCACAGAAAGAAATCTACAGGAGTGAGATCCGGAGACATTGGTGGCCATTCTGAAGGACCTCTTCTGCCAATCGATCGACCAGGAAAATTATCATCCAAAAATTGTCGCACTGGAAATATATAATGATAGAGGTGCACCATCCTGCTGAAAAACTATTTCGTTTTCGAATTTATATCCTCCCCAATTGCCCTATTGATACACGGAACATAGCCAAATATTTATCACTAGTCAAATTATCGTCGATAAAAAAGGTCCTATAATGTGGTCACCTAAAATTTCTGCTTAAATATTCAGTTTTTGAGGTCGTTGGGTATGAACTTGACGGTATAAATAAGAATTCGTATCACTCCAAATCGAGAATTTTGCGGATTCACCTCTCCATTCAAACTAAATGTACATTCATCCAAAAAACAAATTTTTTACAAGAAATTCTGATGCAAAATGATCCGTTCAGTGAGAGTTTCACAAAACTCGATACGTCTATCGAAATCATCTTCATTCAATTCATGAACTAATATAATCTCAAATATGAATGAAATTTGTACTTATGTAGGATCCTGAAAACATGTGTATGACTAATTCCTGATTCTCTAGATAACTTAGTAAGAGATTACGAATTTTCCATCAATCCAACGTGCCCTAAAACTTTAGTACAAATAGCTTCATCGTTGACAACTTCTGAACGGTTATGCTTTTTATTTTTATTGTTGATAGATCCAGTTTCCATAAATTTGTTCGATAATTCCGAAACGTATTTGTGTCATACATTTCTTCCTGGTAGTACAAATTCACTATTTCAATTCGTTCTCGTAGCGTATAAACCATTGCTTCTCAAGAATTCACAAAAACAGAAACACCAATTGTAACTTCATCTGGTAAGTAATCGTTATTTTAGAATGAGACAAATACAAAATAAAGAGGATATCGAATTAAAACTTAACCAGGCAAAATAAGACTATTTTGAAGTATACTTCACACCTATGAAACGTAGGTAACAGATTGTACAGAAGTTCATTCAGGGTGGCTCGTTTTCAACTCGAATAATTTTTAGCTTCCAAACTATGAGCTTCAGACCATAATGTATTCTATTTTATTGAAATATGTTCATCACGAAACATCTAATAATGCAAAACAATTGATCCATTAAAAAAAAATAGTGAAGTGCTCTGGGGGTGCTATAGGAAAAGTTGGATCAAATGTGAATATGTGAAAATGTGTCCCCCTGTATACTATTGTTGAGGTGTTTTTTTATTTTTCCTGAAAATCAAAGTTCCAAAAGTTATTCGGGGTGGCTCGTTTTCAAATCAAATAATTTGTAGCTCCTTAACCATAAGCTCCAGATTATATGTTTTGTACTTTGTTGAAATCTGCTGATCATGGAGCATCTGATAATGCGAAACAATATAGGGTGATACATTTAAAAAAATTGGTGACATGCTCTGAGGGTGCGATAGGGGAAGTAACATCAAATGTGAATATGTCAAAATGTGTCCCCCTGTTCACTATGGTTGACGTGTTTTTTTATTTTTCTTGCAAGCATTGTACCAAAAGTTATTCATGGTGGCTCGTTTTGAATGGAATGCACTGTATTTTCTCAATGTTCTTTGCTTTATATTGACCCACTTCCTCATATGATTGTGTACCAAATATTTTGATACACGTAGAGCTTGTTCAAGGCCGCGATATGCAGTTGACGATCTGTGACAGCATTTCAGTTTCTTGTAAGTCCTGAGTGTCTTGGTCCTCACTATGGTGTCAAATATTTCCTGTATGCCAGTTCCTTCAGTTCTTCACCACATCTCCAAATACTGTTCGTCGCATTCTGTTGACACCTCATATTAATATTCCGGGCGCATTGCCAGATTACATACACTTCCGTATGGCAGACAAATGTATTGAGAAGCGAATTGGCACAGTGGTAGTGTATCTTGGCTATTGACCGAAAGGTCTCGACTTGGTCGCATAGTTATCGATGCCGAAGACATCATAAGAGAAAACAGACTGAGTGTATTGAACGAATGGGTGGCGGTAACGTACACTTCCTTCCATCTATGCTAAGTACCGGCCTATTTTCGGGGCGATCGCTCGTTTTCTCTTCATAGATTTTGACTTCAATCGTGACGTTTGTGTTTTCAATTATATTTCAATGTCATGTTGTCCGTGAACATGTCTGATGTTCGTTTCTCCACATATTCCGAATTTTTTTTTCAATTCTTATAGTCTAAGATCCATGTATAAAACGACCTTCATCGAGCTGGTTAATGGTTGAAAAGTATTTTATATCAAATTAAATGTCAATATAATTATAAATATATTGCAAATCGGTTGAATAAAAAATGTCAGTCCAGAATATGATTAATTTAAAAATTATTTTTTCAAACATTTCCCTGGTTTGGTTAATAGACAAGCCTATATAATATGCAAACATTAATTTTTTCCCCTCACAACTCTTGAGTGAGCAGGTATAAACAGGTAAAGTGTGCCTGTTCCAAAATTGAAGGTCAGCTCTTTCACTTGCATGGCCAATTGCATATGCAGGAAATTTTCTGTGAATATTCCTGCACTGACGCCTGTCGGATATAAT
>WOGP01011296.1:0-10003 GCA_015342065.1 Leptinotarsa undecemlineata
CTTGCCATAGGGTCCCATTTAAAATTTTTGGTCACAGTGGCCTTGTGACGTCATTTATGACTATTGCGTCACCTGTTATGACCAGTTAAGAAGCCTACATCCGTTTATTTCCACCCTCCAAATTTCATTATTATAAGTATACCCGTTCAAAAGATACGAGGGGGGAGGGGACTTTTGACTAGCACTGTATATATAACTGAGCCCGCTTCAAAAGGTTTTAGATTTTTAATAATGAAACTGGAGCTTTCTTGACGATATTCGAGGTAAAGACTTCAATGATTCCGACACTACTATTGTACTGATTCCCATTCAGTTTAGCCCTGTAACAGAAAACTTACTCAGCCTTCTGTTCGAATAAAATTATGACATGTACGAGCTTTGAATAGATTTCCTGGACGGTTTCCTTCATCCCAAATCAAGCCAATCAGGCTGTCGTTTGTTTCGTGATTGAATTGAATCAATAAGCGATTGAACTTTGTGCCTGATTTCAAGTGCGTTTTCATTGTTTCAATTCACCGAACAGGAAATATTCGATGGCATAGACTAAAGATCTGACGTGTTCAAATAATGATATCAGATTTCTAATTCTGGTATACAACACAATAAAAATACGTCACGTGTGTAGTTAGTTTATAGATCAACATGAAAATTTTAAAGACAGAATGTTTTATAACATATTTAAAATGTATTCCAAAAAATGTTTGAGGAATTGCAAAAATGAATTTCAAGTACTTTCTTTAATTTCAAGATTTTTTGCCTAGAACTCAGCACAAATGTTGAAAATTTAAAAAATCATTCAGTTCTTCAAAATATACCCTATAACTATTATTTTTTCAAAATTATCAATGCAAAAAAAATTTGCAGTTGGAACTTGCATTGTTTTGCAGTTCAATATCACCTTCAAACCATCAAACCCGGATTATAGAGATTACGTAGTTCTCTTTATTCTGAAATATGTTATTAACTTTCCAAAAACAATATATAAATTTTTTCAAAACATTATTTATACATTTTCCAGTTCCAAATATAAATTCTGAACAACAAGAAACTGTTACTTATTAACAGATTAAAGATACCTATTAACTATGTAACATTTTAAAATCGATGTTTTTCATTAAAATGTTCACAGCTGAGATTAAATTTTATTTTCTCTTCTGTAGCTCTTCAAAATTTTCATCATGAAATTGAATAAATGCTGAATGTACATATTCATGAAACACAGAAAGACAAATTTCACATGATAAGTGTTCATGATACGCAATTGAAAAAATTCGCGTGAAAAATGAAAATATGAGAACGACATTGGTTAACAAAAAACCAGGTAGATTAAACAAAGTTAAATGTTCATGTGTTAAATATATGCATCTGAATCTCTTGAAGAGTAGGAGATACAGAGAAGGTTAAAATTTTAAATTTCATTTGATTCATTTTCATTTGCAGAAATATAGAAAAAAAATTCACATTTTGTCAAATAAATTGTTATGATACTATTACAATCTGGTCATAAAAGTTCTTTACAGAGTGTCGTCCAACGTGGGACAGAAATTTTTAGATCGGTGTTGTTCAAATAATATAATGAATTGAGTACCAGAAATGTGTTGATATTAGAATTCTCTGATACCTCTTGTGAGGTTTTCCCAGGTCGCATCGTAAACTCAAACTGAATGAATTCATCTTTTCTAATTCAAAGCATGTTCCTAAGAGAAGTTGCATATTCTAGAAATCAATAATAAAATATTGAACAAAAGTCGTTATTCTGGGGATAAAATAAGTTTTTTTACCTTTTTGGGAGTTTTCACCTTCCACAACGAAAAAAAAACATAAATTAGGATGAGACAGATGAAAATCCATTAAAAAACCAATAAAAACAGAAAGTTCCGACAGGTCTCAGCAATGAAAATATTGAAAACATAAAACTATATAAGAAATAAATATTCGGAAAATTCTATACATAATATGAAAGAAAGCTGATGTTGGATTCTGAAAAACGCAATTTCTCTCAAGGAATCGTGTAAGGAATAATTGTACTTTGAAAGGTAAGATCTAGTTAAATCTTCAATTCGCATAAGTTTCGACTTCTCAGAGTTGTCGTTCGAGGGGGTGTCAACTGGTTAACGAAAAAAACAGATTGAAACAGATACTTGTGATGCACTGTTTGGAACCTTTGGTGTAGTAGTGAATATCTCTGGAGTTTAGTTCTAATATAAACTGTTATTTTAACATCTCGATACGTGGTTCGATCACCAAGGGATCATCTTCAAGAGGAAGATCTCATTTTCCTCTTGAATATGATCACTTGGTGGTCGAAACACATGTCAAAATGTTAAAATAACAGTTTCTTGTTGGGATAAAACTCCAGTAATATAGATTGAAACAGATTTCAACAGATGTTTTTGAATTGCACAATATTTGAATTTGGAAACATAGGTATACATGGAAGTTGATATGATGAAGTGAGAAGAGATTTCAGATGTTTCTGCAAATAAAGAAGATATAACAAAAAAAATTAACTTCGAAATATTAATTTTTCCCGTATATCATCGGCACCAAAAAAACCATTCAATTGTACCCGACTATGAACAACTTTGTTCTGAATTTACTTTTTACTTTTACGAGATTCTCATACATAGACTCGAGTCTGAATAAACCTGTATATCCAATTGAATTTAAAGGTATGATAAAAAAATGTTTAAAGCCACGTAAAAAGGATAAAGTTTACAAATAATGTTGCATGCAAACCAATTATTGTGTTCCCAGAGAGAAAAAATAGATGGAGAACACTAAGGAAAACAACATGTTAAGTTTCCTAGGCAGCTGATGACTTAATGAACGCATATAAAATTAAACGTGAGGGGTGGAAATAAAATATCTCCGGGCGCTTATTTATTGTTGAATATAAAGTATGTTTATGCTTATTTCAGGAGGTTGAAAGGTTGCCTTACTAAATGGAACACGGGTTAGTGAAACTTCATTCAATTCGCTTCATGAAGATTCGATTTAGGTCTTGAATAAATTTGCAAATAATTATCTTTTAGCGTTTTTCAGTCACCCTGAGTGTTTGTCGTTCGTTTGTTTAATTGATTCCAATGTTCAGAAATAGAATAACTTATGTGAAATGTTAAGACTAAAAAAAAACAACAAATGAAAGGCTCCATGGACAATTTGCACTATCCCCTGAAACTGTCTACGGAGTGAGACTTCCAGGGTCATTACTATTTGTTACTTCCTGGGTTGGTTGCGGCTTCGCTCTGGGATTTGATATGAGATATGATTCTTGGAATAAAAGGATACTTCAAATTATAAAAAGTTAACGGATCTTGCTTTATATACCTTTTCCAATATAATCAGCTCTAATACTCTCCAATGTTCTGAAATGTTCTATTCTAGAAGACTTACATATTCAAAAGTACCCTTTCTGAGAATGAAAACCTTTTCCTTGATAAAAACAGAAAGATGGCCACCACAACACATAACAAACCCTTGGTTGTCCCAAAATGATACGGAATGTTCTAGGAACGATCCCGAATATTCCATTATATTCCCGAATGCTTTGGGGTGAAATCCTATCGAATATCCTAGACTTGAAATTTTCTTGAGAGTGAAACTTCCAGCCCTTATATTTAAAAAAGCAGTTCCTTTTGGAGAAAAAGTGACCCTACCCTTCGTTACAGATGATAGAATAGAGAGTAAACCACAAAGAAACTTGATTTGACGAAATCGTACTCGAACAAAAGTTATCAAATTTTTCTTTTACAAATTCAATGAAGTCGTCCCGAAGCGCCAATTAATTTTTATTGTTCTTTTATCAGTTTTTACATATTTTCAATTTTTGCGAATGCTGTAAATGTATTTTCAGCACTAACGATAAAATACCATATAATTAGATGCTTCAGAAACAGGCAACAACAGACAACAGGTAATATAAATAGTAGATCTGAACGTTAGAATTCTCTGTTCAGCAGGGTACCATTCTTGGACTGATTTTATTTCTCACTTATACACCATATCTTAATTTGTCAAATGTTAAGGTTACAGAATCCGCTGAAGTGTAATGAACTGAAAAGTTCACTGTGAAGTGTCCAATTGATCAGTAACCTGTCGTATTTATAAAATTCAAAAAATTAAGTGGAATAAATTGAATTTCCATATTCAGTTTTCTTCAGTGGTCGACGTTTGGAAAACCAATTATTGGGAATATTTTTAAATCATGAAAAACATGTTCGGATATAACAGACAGATCAGTTTTTCAATACTGATTCGGCTATTTTGTAGTTAACCTTACCAAAATTTCAGGGTATATAGAAATTTTCAAAATTTTTTTGCTTCAGCCCAAATCGCACTTCTGTGGCTGAAATTCAGCACGAACATATCCTTCAGTGTTCACGCAAAATGTTTGTGCAAAAAAATTTAATTTTTTTCAACATACTGCAAATGTTCGCAAATAATGAGCAAAATACATCGGTGTCGAGACCCAAATTTTATGACTTTTGGAAAAACATCAACTTTTTTATATTTTCAACCCTAAAATGCGGTCAAAAAAGTGTGTTATTATTATCGATTTGCTGCCAAGATATGCTTATAATTAACGTAAAACAAATACTAAATTGTGTGTGAGAGTCTTTTAAAGGATAAACACAAGCACTATAGGATAATCCTTTAGGTGTTCCTGTAGGTGCCTATAAGAAAGCAGCGACTCAGATTATATACGAATTGCTGGAGATTAAATCCATTTGGAGAAACGTTCTCCAGGAAGTCTATTTCACATAAACGCTGTTCTCTAAATTAAAGAATTATTGAACAGTGAAGTTCGAGGTGTACTGTGTTGAACCTCAAAACGATGAGCAGCCACAGTCCGTCGCATATATCTATCTCTCTTGGTGGAATCAAATGTGCCAAGTCACTTGAACACTTTCCGTGAGAGTATCCATAGAAGAGACAAATCTCCAAACTTTCTTCGATGTTTCAGGCTATTTTCTGGATGTAATCCATCAGCTTCATGGTATGTTAGAGGCAGAGCTACATACATGAGAACAATACTCCAAATAAGGTCTGATCTGAACTTCATAAAGCATCAAAAGTTGCTGAGATGCTCCAAGCTTTTGTGAAACAGACTTCGCAATTCCAGCGATATGATTTAGCCAAGATATGTTGGTGTCTATTTTAACCCCAAACAAATTTATTGAAGCAGAAAGCTGAATTGTCTGTGTCGTGCCCATTCGGGAGCTGACATAATGTTTTTTCAAGAAATCGACACCCCTTCACTTATGAACACTAAGGGCTGAATACAAACTATAAAACTTCCACAACTTTCGATTATTTCTGAAAACGTTTAGTGCACCGACCCCATAGTCAAAGCATCACATAAACCTCCACATATCTCTGAATTACGCAAAGAGGGTAAAAAATATTCAGCTAACCGCATATCACCACAATGCAGCCCTTCTCCAGTGGTGATAAAACATTCTTGCTCAAACGAACCTAATGAAACAAGAAAGGTCACAACCCATTCTTCACGGTTGCTTCGTGTGCTGTCCTGTCAGAAATTTAAACGAGTGAACCTTCAACAAACCAGCGTAAATAATAAGTTGAAAACGTCAATTACACGTGTCAAGACGTGTTGGTCTTAACCGAACACATTCTGTTATTAAAATTTATGAAGGCGAACAGGAATGAAATGACCTCTAGAAAATAAACCCGAAAAGTCTTATCAATTTTCAGTGATTGATAAAATCGCCTTATTTTCAAGTTATTAGTGCGAAAAAAGAGTAATGGATAAATGAAAAAAATAATATTAGGATTTCCAAATGGCAATGGGAAGAAAATGAACATATAAAACGACGTTTTGTAGTTTTTCGTAGTTTAGAATCTATTTTACACTTTAAAAACAAAAGTATATGTTTGTTTTTTAATCATCATAAGAAAACATTTGTTTGAGATTGTCTCTTCAGTAAGGTCTGAAATAAACATCTACATATTATGTACGTTTCTCAAAATTGATTTATTGAAATTTGATAGATGTAGCCGTTACTACGTGGTAGGAGATCATAATGAAAAGAGAAATGAAAATTTTTATGTTTTATACCACATTTAAAAGTGATATAAAACATAGAAATTTTCTTTTTCCATTATTGAAATTTGTTGATTTTTCTTTCTTCTCATCATTGGAAGTTTTCAATAAGTTTAAGCATTTAGAATACGAAGAAATGGTGTCACGGAATTTGAAATATTATGAAATAATACTAATAAAAATCAGGGAGGTCTTTATAACACAGAAAATGAAAAAAAAATGAAGTTCTAGATTACAAGTCATAAAGTTTATCATCCTTGCCTATTTGATTTTACATATGACATTTAGTAATTTCATTCTGATCAACTACATTTATTACGTGAAAATTATTTATTGAGATGAATCCAACCTAACATTATTTCTGTACACAAGAATTCCAAACCATTTCATCAAGCAAATTGGCGACATCAGGAGTTTTATCATCTTTTGACGACATACCATATGAACCGAATATGGATCTCAAATGGGCTCTGAATTATTCCTCCTGACGATTAAGATTTTTCGTATACATGTGATGCTGTTCTTTTTTTTTCAATAATTATTAGTGAATAAATTGATGGATATAGCCATTACTACGTGGTAGGAGATCATAATGAAAAGAGAAATGAAAATTTCTTGAGTTTTTTACCAATATAGTTTATTGCATTAGTGCCACATCAAATTTTTAATGAAATTTACTGAAATAAAAGTATATTCGCAACTGTCAATTTCAAATTGGAAATAGATATCTATCTGACTAAAAATAATAAAACAAAAAATGTCACCTTCAAATAGTCGATTATATGAAAACAACTAACGCAATTTTCATCATACGTGTCCATTCAGTTTGTTAGGCCGCTACAATTTACTTTTTCGCCAGTTTAAATTTTGATATAAATTTGAATTGTATGGTGTAAGAGGCATAGTTAATTATCGTTTTGTTATATCTCAAAGGATGAGATGGTGCCATATTTCGATTCATTTAATAAGTTCTACAGATAAACCTTTCTCTTGAACCACTTCGTCCATCGGTAAAAACTTATGAAAAATACTTTATGAGTTCATCGCGTTCAAATAGACAAGAAAGTTATAGAGACGCGACAAGAAATGTTTTGATTATAATATCTATAGATGATATATTTCGATGATATTTATTTAGCCGTTCATCAACAATTTTCCTATACTTCTCCGTCAAACCGAAATAATTGATCTCAGTACGTTGTATAAAGGTCCTTCATACATTAATTCCTTTCCCTTGGCTAAGTTCAATCCTGGCTCGAAATGTATTCCTTCTGCAAGGAAATAACTCCAGATGTTTCTGGTATCATTGGTGTCAGCATTTGCGAAGTTCTGCAAAATTTTATAATGAATAGAAACTATCTACCCTGCTGCGAACTCAAGAACTTCAGCCTAACTTCGCTGCCTCATGTCGTATTAGGTACGTAGTTTTTTGTCAAGATTACTAGATCGTCTAGCCGACTGACAAAACCGAAATCATGAAAAGTAATTCATGTGAGTGCCATTTGTCAACTGCCATGCAATTCAACTGAGGAAGTAATTTATTCTTATGAGATAGGAGAAATGTATATGAAGAGTAAGACCTTTCGTTGATTCTTTAGTACAATAAATGGCGAGAAGAATTAGCATTAAAATGTTAGTTTATTCACGACATACAACTTTCGAATAAAGTTGTGTGATTATTGTAAAAATGGATAACACAATTTGCAAAGACTTAATCGAAAATTGATAATATCCACTATTTCAACATTACAGTATGCGACATAATTTGAAAGTTAATTTCCGCAATGCGATATCGCGTAAAAAAGCGCGCATTATATAAAACAGTTTATTTCGAAATCAAAATAATTCGAAACATTTCGTATTGGATTCAATTGTTTACTTACCAAACAATAGTTTCAACAGAAAAATGTAATGGAGAACTTTCACGAAATTGCAGCTGAAGAAATAACTAATACATCTACAATTATTTTATATTATTCAGAAATCGCATATTTATACGGTAATCACTAAGATTATGTGTGATTAATTGAAACTCGGTGAATTTTTCGAAGAAAAATCAACTCGAAACACCAAATTGATGCCTTAACTGCAGTGTAGCATATTAAACATATATCATGGAACGTACCAGCTACCACACCGGAAGGCTTAGGAAATTAATATACCAGTGTCCTATATATCAAGAATATAGACTTATTATTGTGTTTTTTGAAATGTATCAAAATTGATAACATGATATAAAATGTAAAACACCCCCGCTAATAACCTAGCTGGTAGATGCTGACCTATGCGACTGTATTTCAAACGGAAATTTACACTATTGAATTAAGTGTGGCGGGATTGGAAGAATCCAACCTCATACATTAGTCAATAAAAATATTCTCGGACAGTTAAGCGGCATTGAAAGCTGTTGGCTCTTACCGAGCAACGTCTAAATTATTAGCAAATTGCCAAAAACCACTCTCCTCGATAGGAAGATCTAACAGACTGTATCTGGCCTGGATTCCTAACCATACTGGCCTGGAAGACAATGAGGCTGCTGACTCCCTTGCAAAGGGTGATTCAAGCAGCTTCATCGGACTAGAACCTGTCATTGGCATCGCTTCAGGCTTTGCCAAACAAACACTGAACACCTGGATGGCAAGAAGATTCATGGACTTCTGGCAGAATCTTCCAGGTTTGGCTCACTCCAAGGCGTTTATCGCCTTGGACAATATGTATGTCAAGAAGTATCAACTTCAGTATTGTCTTATAAGAAAGACGATATTTTTGCATTAATCGTTGCTGAAGGCGTGCTGAATGAAAATCGGATTACACATTTCTGAGTAACTAGCATTATTATATTTGTTTTATAAATCTACAAATAAACGACAATTTCAAGTAAAAAAGTATTCAAAATATACTCTAGATCATTCCAGCAAATATTCAAAATGTTAACCATTCACTTCCTCACAATAATAAAGTCTTTTCACGATTGTATTTTTTACATTATGAAATATTATGCAAGCACTTCTTTTTCTATCCATGAAATCTGAAAAGAACTGTGTGTATTGTGTACTGTAAACCTTAAACGTCACGTATTCCCTCGATAACATCTAGAGGTTTCTCTAAGGTATCACGTCTGCCTGTTCAAAAAAATGGATGATTGACAAAAATGAATTTCCAACTAATGTCACGTTTCAGCAAGATGAGATACCTCTTCATTATGACTGGTTGGTTCAAAACTTGATAGATAACAACTATTCAACACGGTAAATAGGCATACGTGACCTCTTAGAATGACCTGCTTGATCATCTGATATAATATCTCTAGATATTTTTTCAGGAGATATGTGACATATGAATTGTACGATACATACTCGCAGTTCATTTCAGAACTAGCGGATGAAAAATTGTCGCTGCTTGCAACGAAATTACCGAAATAATTCCTAATGTGAGAAATGACCTTGTTAGCAAACATCAGTATCATCAGCAAGTGAATTGTAATCATTTTGAACATTTATAGGTAGTAGTATAGTTCCTTATAATGTTATATAATGATACACTCTTGATGTCTGGTTTTTTGTTGGGGGATGACATTTTCCAGGAACTACACAAATTATTCAGACAATGCCAAAAGCCAACAGCATTGGAGGACAAGTAATGATACGCCTCTGTACAGAGCAATTGTATGTCTTGCAAGAGTTGTAGTGGGGGTTACATTGGAAATTCGTTTGTGTGCATGAGAGCAGGTTCGCTATCACGTTTGGCGCTTGCTGTACCATACTTCGTTCAAAAGTTAAGTTGTTGAATTGTTTACCGAATACACATTTTCCTCCCCACTGTATACAATTCTAGTCTTGTAACGAAAATTTCGTTCCATTGCCAAAATTTTAACATTTTGCATTGAAGTAATGCCGGGACAGTATTCACTTCCTCTTTCAAAATCTAGTGAAGACC
>WOGP01011297.1:0-10003 GCA_015342065.1 Leptinotarsa undecemlineata
CAGTAACGTCAATATCTCTACAAATATATATTATTCTCTACCTCTCTCCAGTATTGAAACAGGATCAGTTTGATACACTTTTAGCTTCAAATAGCCCCATAAAAAATTGCCCAAAGGTGTCCAATCTGTCGAGCGGGCTGGCCATTCTGTAGGACCTCGACGGCCAATCCGACGACCGGAAAAAATAGTATCCAAATAGTTTCTTACTTGATTGCAGTAATGTGGTAGTGCTCCATCTTGTTGGAATACAATATCTATATCGAATTCATTAGGATTCGCTTCGACGATTTCAGTGATGAGAGGGTTAACAGTAGTTTCCATCATAATCAAATACAAAGTTCCCCTGTTAAATTTTGATTAATAAATAGAGGTCCTACAATATGGTTTCCAAATATTCCTGCCCAAACGTTAATTTTTTCTGGATATTTGGTACGTGTTTTCCGGAAAATGTGAGCGTTGGTGTTATTCCAATAACGGCAATTTTGTTACTAAAACAAATATTGTGGAGATAGGTAGAATGCCCTGAATGTTCCGCCATTTTGTAGTAGGTGAAGATATTGACTTCATATTCTAGGGTTGTGAAGTATTCGTCAGGAGCTTTAAAATGATGTGCCACAAGACCCCCCTTTCCATTTAATTTTTTCCCAGATGGTGCCCAGTTGCTACCTTGAAAGTTTAATATGTGAATTTCACTTTGAAATAAAGTTTTCATGTATTAATTTCATTATTGCAAATTTAAATTTTTTGAGTTGACCCGTTATTAAAATAAAGGGGAGGGGACATTAAAGAAATGCACTATATCTTCGAGACGAGTACACCAACATAAAAAAATAAAATAATCACTAATCGAATGTTCATAGCCGGCGAAATTTGAACTTTCACCTTATTTTTTGAACAGACCTCGTATGTCGAAAGGCAATAAAATCTAAAATTTGATCAGATTCACGTAGGATTTAGCTCAAGTCAATGTTTCTTCTCAGAGTAGTTGTTTCCGAATGAATTTACATGTTTTCGTGTGACTGTCTACTATATGTTTGTAATGAATGCTTAAACTGAATTGAAAATTTAATTTATTTCAGATGGAGGGTCAGATGAGGATAGGCCAGTGACAGGTGAATATTTTTGTGCAAGTACAGGCAATTAGTAAGCAAGAATTTGCATGTGACCTCAAGGAACACGGGTGCTTTCTTTTCGAATGGATATTATGACGTCGAAAATGTGCATTTCGTAATATATCACGTCTAGTCATTCTTCTTGAAAAGAACGCTGGCCCGAGCTCCTTCTAGTTAGTACTCTTAGAAAAACTGGAATGAGTTTGAATGACTTGAGTTTGTAATAACCAAAATAACTGTTTTCTTTTTTGTGGGTTGTCTAACATTAGTTTTTTGTAGCGTTAGCTTTGACTTCTTTTAAAAACAATTACATAAGCTCAAATGAGGTTCTTCTCAGAGCAAACGCATTTTTATTATGCAACAGGTGTGACACTAATTTGTCAACAAACCAAAAACCTGCAAAGTGAGATATATTCCTTCTTTTGATTCTTGATATACGAGGCTTTGTTGATAATTAGTCAGCTTAGGCAAGGGAACACAACTTTTTGAGGCTAATATAGTTGTATTCATCAACATAATTACTTTTAAGCTTTTCACATTCCGTCCAACGACTCTGCAAATTTTAGATATCCTGCGAATGATACGAGGAGGCCTTCAAAATAGGAAGTCCTCCGTTTTTGCAACGATCTCTTTACCCGATTCAAATTCCTTCCCACCGAATAATTTCTTCAGTCTAGGAATAATTGACCGATTGGACCAAATCAGGAAAGTACGGTGGATGGGGAACTAACTCGTAGCGCGCAATTTATGGATTTTGGTCATTGCGACAGTCGATGTATGACTTTTCCCAAACAGTCATAGTCTTTTTGGCTTCAATTTAGTATCGAATCGGCCAGCAGTTGTGCATGATAGTCCCCGGTGATAGTTTTGTATAATTGTTGTAGTGAATTTGGCAGAGAGGCAGATACCTGTCGGAAGTGATTCAAGATCTGTCAGAACATTATCCAGATCGCATTCGGGGCATTGATGATCCCAAAAGTGACATCGAATCGAGTCTGGGGCAGCCACAAAAAACTAAAGAAACTCTCGCACAGAATGAAACATGGCCGGTGGTAAATTGATAGGCTGCGCAAACCAAGATTCGCCCCTCCGATTCATGAGATCTTCCCATCAAGACGTCCAGGAATTCCTTCGATATCTTTTAGAAGGTTTACATGAGGACCTAATGGAATTACTGAGAAACCTAAACCGATCTTAACGGAGATTGACGAAAAATTGAGCGACAGCGAAAAAGCGCAAAAGTCCTGGTTGAGATACTTGAACATGAACAACTCTAAAATTGTAGATAATTTTGTTGGTCTCATCAGTAACCTTCGATTGTTTCTGGGATTTGTCTCTCCCTATACCACAAAAAACTGGCCAATTGAGTTTGTCACATTGCTTGGATTCCTTCACAAGAGAGAACACTCTGGATGGAGATGAAAAACCAATTTGTTCGAGGTGCAAACAAAGAAGACAATGTATAAAGTCCCTATCAATCCATAAATTTTTCCGTATTTTAGTAATTCATTTGAAAAAATTCTCTCCGGCGGAAAGATTCAGAGGCAAATTAAATGTTTCCATTGAGTTTTCTCTAGAAGGATTAGATATGAGCAATTATGCAGCAGACAATGTTGTTCCTTGTGGTTACAATCTATATGCACTTTCGAATCACAGTGGGACTACTTACAACGGGACTTACACAGCATATTGCAGACAGCCTTATAGTGCCACGTACACGTGTCCCCAAATTTCACCAAAATCGCTTGTGAGTGAGAAGCCACATGTCCTCTTTTATGAACAGGAGAGAACAAAGCGGCACTTTTTAGGTGTTTTTTCCCTTCTCTCTTTTATTAAGCTAAATTCTGTTAACCAATCATGTGTTTTTATATAGAGTACTCTTAAAACTCTATCACTGCATTAATACAAGTGTGTTCTAATAGTAGTTACTTGAGTACAAGTATGTAATGAGTACAGTATGTAATGGTTCTAAACGGTGAGAATTTTGTGCCCAGTAGGAGACTGTAGCTATGACCGGCCATGCCCATGGTTCATTCTATATACATTACGGGAATAGATCGACTCTGAAGTAGACAGGCATTCAGAGATTACAGACAAATTTTGTTGTAATCAGTTGTGTGCTGTACACATATCATTAGCTTCATACACTTCATTATCTTATTATCTCATCATTAGCTTCATTAGCTCCATCATTAACTTCATACACTGACTAAACCAACTAAAATAATAAAACCTCTCTGAACACCAATTACTCGTACTCTCGCTAGCTCCCAAGAGGGTGGGTATGAAAACTTGCAACGCCCAAAGAATGTTATTATTGGAGGCCCGAACGAAATGAGTAGTATTCTTACACTTAGACTGCACTAGGGGCAATTATGAATCCAAGAGTGACATCGAATCTGGTCTGGGAATGCTCAGTCATGATCATGATTATCAACTCTAGCTCTCATACAGCTCTGGTACGGGTCTAGGCAAGGAAATGGGTCAGTAAGAAACGTAAACAGTACTGGGCAAATACACCAGGAGACACACACATTGAAAACTTTTTAAGAGACCGTTTGAAAAAAAAACTAAAGAACTGCGACAACACAGTAGGAATTAGCTCAAAATATTCGAAGGATTACTGGCTACACTCTATGTAGCTGTAGATGTAGCTGTAAAAAATGCAACAAAGGACCTAATAGTGGATTGCAGAAACCTTGCAATCTATTATTAGTGCACACTAGTAGAATAAGATTGTTGGAATGGATTCATGAAAGGTGGGACGGAACGCAATGAGCCCATGAAGTGGCAATGTGTATCAAATACTTAGAAGATGTGAACAAGGCAGATGACTCAGCAAAAAACTACTCGGCTAATTCTGGGTTAAATTATTCTGCTCATTTCAAGATAGTATTAACAGTATAATATAATTAGTGGTTTTATATTCTACATTATTTTCAGTGCTAGGTATTTGCACGTAGCAAATACAGAAAGTATGTTTATTGACGCTCCTCATTATTTTAATTTGCGGTTTTGATTGTGTAAGTACCAGTTCTGGAAAAGTTGAAATTACCTGTGATTCACGTGAAGTTGTTTTTACCATTGGAATCATTTATACTGGTTTTTCATTCTGCACAATGCTGTGCAGAATTCATCTTTAGTTTTCGTTATTGAGAGGTTGATCATTATTTTTTCATTAATGTCATACTTTCTATTTCGTTTCTTTACATCAAGAACACGTACTACATGGGCTTTAGTGGTAAAAAAGCTCCTTTCTGTCATTATTTTTTCTTTTTAAATCAATTTTGGCAGCTGTTGTGACCAGATGCAGATTTCTCCACATCAAAATTTGGAAGTTAGGCATTTTGATCATTTGGTATACCTACTTATATTGTCTCCCATTATGGGGTTCCAAAACTGAATTTTAATTATTATGATTTTTATTATTAATTTAATCTGTTGAATAACTACAAACGCACCAATTCGGTTTTACTTTTACGTTAGGGAGAGTGGTGTATAACTTTAAATTTGCGCCCTTTTTTTGTAATTGTAATATGAACTCTAGCTAACAACCCACACTAGGAACCGCAACAATATGTAGCCTCTTTGCAAATAGGAAGTGGACTTGGACAAAATAAATATGTGAACTCTCTCTCAATATCAATTGGTTAGTAAAAAAACAATTACTCACATAAAGTCTCTTTGGGTGGTTCGTGATCAACCATAGGTTCCGTTGACCCGGTGTGTCTTCAACACCAACACTTTAATTTCAAACTCCCCGAACCCTTTACCGGTTTATGATTTCACCACAGATTTTTCTTAAATTTCGCACCACGCGCTTACGAACAATTTGGGCCACCTCCCTCAGCCTCGAAGGCTGAGGGATGAGACCCCCGATCTCCTCTCGATGAGATCCGGTGACCCACTTCTTGTGTCTCGCGCAAAAACTCCCAAGCCCTCGCATCAGCAACGCTAGCCACAAAAACATCTCATCGTTTTTTAACTTTCCCAAGCGTATGATCATCGGCAGGATGTAATATATACATTTGTTTAGTCTAGCCCAACTTGTACATGACCACCACGACAGTCATAAAGTAGTTCAGTGCTTTTTAACTGGAAAAATATCGATTCCGAAGAAAGGGGTGATCGATCTTTATAAATGAAATAATATTTTTCGTTGACTATCGCAATGGCAGTTATTACATTAGTTTAGTGCATGGGTGCCGCGCTAGCTCACTGTTGACCGAAAACAAGACATCTTGATGTTTCTGAATAGTGTTTAGCCATGTTTAAACATGGACCAGAATATTTGCATCGATATGTCACAATGGATGAAACATTGATTCATCACTTCATCCTGGAATCAAAACTATCGTCATCTGAGTGGAGAGCAACTAGTTAACCTCGTCCAAAGCACAACAATCAGCTGAAAAGGTTATGGCCTCGGTACATTTGAAGAAGAAAAAAGTGCTGCTCAATCAAGACAATGCCACAGTGTCACAAATCAATGAAAACGACGGCAAAATTGCATGAAATGCTCCCGCGTATACCATATTCGCTAGATTGGGCTCCCAGTGACTACTGGCTGTTCGCAGACCTTAAAAAAATGCTCAGCGGTAAGAAATTTCGCTCGAATGAAGGTGTTATTGCTGAAATTAAGGTCTGTTTTGAGACAAGAGATAAATCGTTCTACAAAGTTTGTATCGAAAAGTGAGAGAGGCACTGGGATTACGTTGATGAATAAATCCAATTTTGAACAAAAAAACGCGTTTTTCTTCTTAGGCCCGGGACCTTTCTTTTAGATCTCTTTTTTTTCTGTCAGGCTCCAACTCTAATCATTTTCAAGGACTGGGAAATAAGTAATGAAACAGTGGAATGTTTTCCAGGTGCTGGGAAGTTTTTGTAGATAGTCAAGCTTTCAAGAATGTAGTCGTATGGAAAATTTTCCACGTGCCATTGATTCTGATGTTAGCTTTCTGACCATTGTCTTGATAAGTTGTATGAAGGTTTAGAATGGTTATATGTGATTATTTATGGAAAGCTAGGCCCCACCCTTGTGCTCCATGTAATACTTTCTGCTGTCAGATATATTTGAATCGGAGGCAGTTGAATGGCTTGTATTTCGTATATTCCTCTTGTTTCATTGGATATTGTATCTTTCCTGATAGATGTGTTTGTTGTTCTTAAATATATCTCCGAATTTGAATCTGATTATAACAATATGTTGAATAAACATTCGTACGTAACTAAACCAACACAAATGATCCTGAATTTATTAATGGTTCTAGTGATAACCTAACCTAACCATATACTCGATTAATTTGTTCAAATTTGAATGGAATAAACATAAAGGATAACTATCGAAGAACCAGCAGTAATTCAAATCTGAGTGTTTAGTTTCGTACGCATTGCTCTTTACATATCACTATGAAAAGAATTCTAATAATGAAAGATCAGGTGATCGCGCTGGCCATTCAATCGATCGTCGCCACCCTATCCACCGATTGGGAAATGTTGTATCGAGGTATTGCCGGACATTAACTTGGTATTGTGTTGGTGCTTCATCCTGCTGAAACTATATTGTATTCACTGAAACTTGAGGGTTTTCTAGATCAGGATATACATTTGCTAAACTTGGAGTGATAATTTTGAAGTAGTGCCAAATAATTATCGCCATTCAAGTTGCCCTCAATGAAAAAGGGACCAACGATATGGTTTCTTACAATCCCTGTCCAAACATTAACCTTTTGAGGATATTGCGTGTGTTCTTCTCTCTTTCAGTGAGGATTTTCCGTTGACCAGTAGCGGCAATTTTGCCGATTAGCATGACCATTGGATGATATTATTGAAACAAAATATCCATCAGTCGCTCAAAGTCGTGTTCCATGAGCTCCTGAGTAGGTATCATTTCATAGGGATGCATTTTATTTTCTTTTAATATATATATACTATCGATGTATGGCTAACATTGAATGTAGTGGATGCCTGTCTACTCGATGTATGTGGGTTTTCCTCAAACTCAAGCATTACATCTAATTTGAGTTCATTACTCATTGCATTGACAGCTGCTTTTGTTATCTGCCCCACATGACCAAGCTCGCGAAACTGCTTCTCTATTTTGCTTATTGTTCCTTGAGATATGGGCGGTAAATTTGTAAATTTCTCATGAAATGGGCGAGCTACTTTCTGTTGTGTTCGGGTTTTATCTCCGTAACCAATAATTTGTAAAACTGTTATTTTATGCATTTCCGTTATTCTAACCATTTGTCAGACTTGAAGTTAACGAACTTTGAAATTCAATTAAAATACTGACAACTAATATTGTAACATATAAAACAAGTTAACAAGACGTTTTAAACTAACGTTGCCACGGAAGTTATTTACAGTTTTTTAAAGGATACCATCTAAAAAGAACATTGCTATGATTTTTGCTTACTTTCTTATTATCAATACCTCAACTTGAAATAAGTTTTGAGTAGGTTTATTGCAATAAGTTTTGAGTGTATTTTATCGAATTTCGGTTATAAGATTCATTGTCCTCTTTTCCTCGTGATAAATGAAATAACTAGATCTAAACATATTTATTGTTTTTTATCGTCTGTTGCGTCTAATATATCAGTGTTTTACGGAAATTTTACAATTTCGCAATGTTTTTCTTTGCCTGTCTCGTAACTTCGTTTTAACATTTGGACATTATATCAAATCTGGACCGCATCTGGTGGCCAATGTCGGCGGTGACACATTTTTTGACTTTGCATAATTGCACACCGCTAAAAATAGAGTACAGGCTAATTTTAATTGACGGAACGCAGAGTTCGGGACGTCTAATATATTTTATCAAATATTGAATGCAGGCTAAATGAGAGTTTCGAAACGGAATACAACGGACACGCAGAAAGGCCACATATTTTTATTATTTGTTTCTTGGGAATTACGATTTTATGATTCGAAATTTCGACTTTAATCTTGTAATTTCAAAATTATTTCTATTGCAAAAAATTCAACGGGTTTCCAGAACATCCAGGTGTTCAGTGTTTGTTTGGCAAAGCCCAAAGCGATGCCAATGACTGGTTCTGGTCTAATGAAGCCGCTCGAAGCACCCTCTTTTGCAAGAGAGTCAGCAGCTTCATTGCCTTCCAGACCAGTATGCCCAGGAATCCATACCAAATCGGGTAAGGAATATTAATAATGTCACAATAGAGAAGGAAATTGTATAGAAAGATGTAACACCCTGTATCTTGGAAACAATTCATTTCCGGACTTATGTATGTATGAACTTTTTTTCATGAAGTTAGCTCGTAAACATGCCCTTTTTTCAACGTAATTTTGAAACTTTGTATACAGTGCGTTCATAAGAAGCGCACACATTCATTATGAAATAAAGTAACCCTTTTTTCACCGTAATTTTTAAACACTTTGTGTACAGTGCGTTCATAAGAAACGCATAAATTCGTTGTGAAATAAAGTGATCCTGTACGTTTCAGACGAAATACCTTTTGAAACCTTCACACAACTACTTGAATATTATTAATGCTTTGCTCCATTTTGTTTGTTCGAGATTGAGTCTTGTTGTTCTCTCTCGTATCAAAGACTGCTCGTGGAATAACGATAAGAAGAGGTAAACAAATGAAATGCCACCTGGTACGACGATTGCCTGGATGGAAACTAAATGAATAGGAAACACGTGCTGCTCGATATTTAGACAGCGGCTAGATCCACGTCGGTGTGTTTTGTATTGTTGACACAAAGGACTCTACTCTGGGGAGAATTGATTGGGCGTCTCTCCTTTTTATGTACAATAAGGGTGGGTTCAGACACCAGTCTTAGAGCGGATATCTACCAAACGGACTCGCTTGAAACTTGTGTTTTAGTTTCAAAAACAAACTCGAAACTCGTCTTTCGATGTGAAATGTTTTCTGTCGTTTCCACCACACGAATAGTTTTCATCATGTCTTCTCTAGACGATACGTCTTTTTTATAATCGAATATTTTGAACGAAAGGAGCAGAAGTCAAAAAAAACAAGGGAATTGTCAAGACGACGAATAGATTGTGAAAATGATAAAATTGTAGCAGATTTGATAAATGATGACCTAGGAATAAATGGAGAACTGGAATCATCAAAATTTATACCCACCACAAAAATATCACTTGAAATAAAGTAATATCACATGAAGTGACACACCGAAACAAAACAGTTTACTGAATAGTTGCTTGTTGTTGTCGCCAACCGTTTCCACATAGCGAAGTATGTTCACAAAAACATAGACAAAACACCGAAACCTTTTGATCTTTCCGCCTGCCGACGGAACATTTCGTTGTTGACAGAAAGACAGAAACAGTTACCCGCGACACAACATTTTCAAACTGTTTCTCATTTTGACAATTCAAGTTTTTGTTTTGTCGACTTCAACACAGTTTCTAATTTATTTTGGTTTGGTGGAAATCCGTCTTTAGGTCGAAATCCACGTTTTTTATTTGTTCGGCTTAGGACTAGAGCATGACTCTGGTGAAATTCCCAGATCCCAATTCATATAATCAATTTCCCATTGAATTATGAACAATCCAAAACCTTAACTTATTGCAGTATACTCAAAACTCATTTAAGTTTAAAATTAGTTAACTTCAAGTCTGACAAATGGCTTAGATTAACGGAAATTCATAAACTAACAGTTTTACAAATGATTGGTTACTGAGATAAAATCCGAACACAACAGGAAGTAGGTCGCCTATTTCATGAGAAATTTACTAATTTACCGCCCATATCTCAAGGAACAATAAGCAAAATAGAGAGCAGTTTCGCGAGCTTTGTCATGTTTTTCCGTTAATCAGCTGCCGCCCCCATACGAACGACAACTCTCAGAAGTTGAGAAACTTGTGCGAGCTAAGGACTAACGAGGTCTTACCTTTT
>WOGP01011298.1:0-10003 GCA_015342065.1 Leptinotarsa undecemlineata
CACTGATACAACTATTTATATTCACCACTTAGCAATAAGTAATTTATCTTCACTGTTTGTTAATCTGCACAATTCACTTTCTGGCTATAGACTCCCCTATGGAAGGACATCAGCGTTTATATACCCACAAGATCTTTCTAGATGTATCTAGAGAGGTCTCTGTACCTGCCTAGAATATTCCCGGCGTGTCAGACCGTTTTATGCGCGGTCATACCTTTGATCGCAGGGGCAATCGGTCAGGGCCGGCTTCAGATTCATTACAATATGAACACTCCAATCTAGCAGACTACTATTATGATCTTCATGCAGTCATTATTCACTATCGTTTTGACGTTGAATCTGGTCACTATTACGCATTGGTCAAAGACAAAACGGAATGGTTTAATTTTCTGATGGATTCGGCCGTTACTTGATGAAGATCCATAGTAATTTCAAAAACTACACCTCACGATTTGATCTCCACAAACTTAATTTGAAAAATATATCACAACATGTTTCGCTAAGACATTAGCTTTTTCAAGTGATTTTTTCTTGAAAAACTTTAAAAAGCTAATGTCTTAGCGAAACATGTAATATATTTTTCAAATAAAGTTTGTGGAGATCAAATCGTGAGGTGTGGTTTTTGGAAGGACTGGTTTAAGTTTGACGATAGTCGTGTCACTAAAATTCTGGCGGTATCATGAATTTATAGAGCCTCTGGAGACACCATACATTTTATTCTATGATAGAGAGGAGATTGGCAAATCAATATATCCAGATGATGTGGTGCTGCAGATTTTTCCGGGTTTTCCTGCAGCTGAGGAAGCAAATGCGCCACTGTAATAAATCAAGTCGCCCCGGTGCGCTAATCAACTTTTAGTGTTGTTTCATAATTTAATTGATTTGTTCGTATCTATTACAGTCTCTGAAATTTACATCATGTATTTAGAGACAGTGAGTGGTTCATTTGAAAAAGTAATTAGTTAATACCTTTATAATAAACAAATAATGCCGTGAATGGAAGGGAGCCTTATTGTTCATGAAAGAGAATATCTTCATATTTGTCCCAATTATATAGACGTTTTTCAGACATGTTGGAAGTTTGTATTGAAAATTTATGAGGAACTGAAAAAAATAAATTATCTGGGTCAGAATAAACATCGTGTTTATGAAAACTGACAAGAGTAGTGATTCATTCACATTGATAGTTTCATATATTTCTCTTTTATTTTTTTCCAAATTTCGATGGAGGGTAAAATTGTATAGCGAACTATTCACGTCAGAAATTGTTGTTAACTCTATACAAAGATTTGTAGATCATGGGAAGAAGTGATTTTCAGACACCAACTGAAAGAGAAGACCTTTCAACACATATAAACATTGAATTACATCGAAGAAAAATATTTTCGAAACAAATACTTTTATGTAAACACTGAAATATTCAAAAAACACTTTTCTCTTATCAGGTTGTATTCCAAACATTCGTTATGGAATTAAATTAGATATCATTCACAGGATTGCTACACAATATAGTGAATGGAAGAGTACTGACGGCCTCCGATGTTTTGGGATGAAACACATTCTCATTGCCTCCTCTCTCCATCAAATTTGGATATAATTATAAAACAGGGCACTCAATTAATTCATGAAATTACGACCTGATATTTCGAATGAGTTTGATCTACTTTCGTCATCGAAGACAGTACGTAATGACATTGATTCGTTCATCGATTGAATCTCACCCATAGAATTCTTATTTGAATTAAAGGGGGTATATTTTCAGGAGATAATAATTTTTGGGAAAGGAAGTTTTGGCTTTCTATTTCTTCATCTTCATACAAAAATCTGGAAATCTTAAGAAAAAAAGGCTCATTTCAATCTATGGAAAATGATACTGGTTTGCTTATAGACTGATAGAGTTAGGTGTATATTATACTTATCAAGCATAATCGATCCCAACACCTCTTTACATTTGCAGAAAAAAGAACAATTCGAAAAGCAAGAATTCAACTTGGCCGCATGTCCAATGCGTGATCCAATTTGATAGACGCCATTTTTGTTGTTCTTGTTGTCAACTCGGTGTCAATACAACTGTTACAATTATCTAATTGAAGAACGCTTTTTTTGTGAAAGGTATGTCTTGGCGGGTGTCAAACAATATTTTTTCAGGTTACTTTTGCATTAGATTTTAAGATTACTACCACCAAAATGGGTAAAATATGTATTATAAGCTAAAAAAACAGATCATCGATACCAGACAAAAAGTTATTCAGTGGTCCAAAAAACGACTCTCTAAGAGATCTATGTTTTTCTGCAGTTGGCCGAGATGAAATGAAAATTAAATCAAAACTTTCCATCCTTCGATAACAGACAAAGTCTGAAATGAATGTCATATAAATAAAAGGGACCTACTGACTATACCACCCAATGATTAAATTTTTCATTCTTCATTTTAGTACCAAAGTATTCCAAATATTTCGAATAAAATTCATCGTCAATTTCAAAATCGACTGTTGGTAACTTGTCGGAGTCAGCTAAAACACTAGGCTAAACATTCATTTTGAAATTATTTTATGAAAAATACGAAGTTATGTGTGGAAACCATTGACATTAAAAATATCATATTGTCGCATACACTACAAACGGCGCTGGCTGACTGGATGACAATATGACTAATATACCAATAACGTTGAATTTCTTGTTTTTGATGGGTGGCATGAATGCATATTTGATTTATTTCATTAGGATTCATGAGCATTCGAAAACCATTCGAAAATACAGCTCGTTGAATTCAGTTTAGAATCATATTTAGATATAACTTGTACTATATCAGTTATTGAGGCAAATATTATTGTCCATTTTTATGCTTAATTCGTGGATTCGAGCGATCTTATTATTGTATATTTATTTGTTTGCTGGCTTCATTCTTAAAAAAATTATTGAAAAGTTACATAAAATTTTAATTGATTGTTCATTTTCTCAGGAAAATGAAGTACTTCTATCACCATTTATTGGTTTATTCGGAAATGAAAATGTATGTCATATCGGATCCATTCTGCTTGTTTTTGCAATATCGAGTTTCAATGTATTTTTAGCTGACAGCTCGCGATTTCATATAATGCGTTTGGGTTCCCAAAGGATAAAATGATGAGACAAAAATGGGTGAAACTATCAAGAAGAAAGAACTACAATCCTTCATCTCTCCCAAGATTTTATAGAAATCATTTAAGAAGTGACTATACATAAAGGGAACAAAAGCATTGAATTTGATGACACAGTTTTTCATTTCAACTTCAAGTATTCTCCATAGAAAGTATTGTCTGGAGTTAATACTGTTGATGAGAGTACGAAACAAAATGAATTAATATTTTGGCAAAGAAATCAAATTTTTTAAATTTTATTTCAATAAATTTCATCATATGATTAATGGTATCACCTCAGAAGCTTTTATTGGATTAGTTCGACTACAAACAATTCTGTCTATACTTAATCTCATTCAACCTTCCTCTCAAGTTTTGGAAGGTTCAACAGATTGCACAAGTGAGCTTGAACGCTTGAATTTATTATCAATTTCAGAAAGTGGTATGAATGTATTATAATAAATTGCAGTTGCACAGATTGAGGATTGTAGAATGAATTGAATATTTTAAATGATTCTTTGATCCACTTTGCTATATTTTTTGCTGAATTTTTTTTAGGGAAATATTTTTGTGACGAATTTGTGTACCGATTTCAGATATAGAACTTAATTTCAAACATGATTTTTCGTATAAATTTCATTCCATATGGAGAACTTTTCATTAATTGAAACGTTAACGGGTTCATATACACTTCCATAATTAGATTGATAATTATAGGCTTCCTAAATTTTACGATTCAGCAGTGTTAATTATTTCTATTGTTTCATGGGCCATGACGTCACCAGTCTACCACATTAAATTTTTAATAATTAATCACGGGAAAACTACGGTACTTAGAGAGCTGTAACAAAGTGCACAGTTTTTCAATTTGAAATTTCTATTGAGTGAACTATAGACCAACAATTATGAAACAAGCCCATTTCATGCAGAAAAGTAATTCTGCATAGAGTAAATTTTTTCAAATTTATTGCTTCGTTTCGTTTGGAGTGTGTTTAATTAACATGAGCCAAAAAATCAAGAGACGATTCCATGGACTATTTTGAAGATATTTCGTTCTTTGATGATTTTTGATAGGGCGCTTTGTTTCGAAAAGATTTTCGACAATAACAATTTTGGTAATTTTAAAATTATTTATATAGCCGAAATAAAAATAGAGCGTACTACTACACTAGACCTACCAAGTAATACAAAGTCTAACAATTTTTTTTTACCTGTCAACAATATTCCGATTACTACAAACGGCTGCAGACATTCAATTTGAATATTATGTCTTGTAAGTGAACCTATTGTTTTTGAATGAGTTGGGAAGTCGATGAGGAGAAAATTCGATTCTTGCATTCGAGCGGGAGGTAGTCATTTTTAACAGTTCTTGTACATTAAAAAACATGTACTTTTCTATAATAAATTGCTATTGTCGAAAGTTTTTTTCGCTTATCATCTTCTAAACGAAGCTCCCTATTGAAAATCATCATAGGACAAAATATTCTTAGATGAGTCTAAGGAATAGTCCTTTAAATTTTTGCCGCATGTTCAATAAACACCCTATAGAGATGAAGAAGTGGAAATCCAAAACATTTCTTTTCCAAAAATCAATTTTTCTCATTCATTGGGACAATGAAAAATATTGGTTTTTAAACTGAATCTGTTGAAGAAGAGAATATTGTATTGTATTTTTCAGTTTTGAAATATTTGAGAAATAAAGTGATGTGAAATCACATTTCATTATTCTATGGAATTTTGGAAGATGTGTAGTGATGTGCGTGTTTGCCTCAAATTAGTTCAGTGAATGACTTGTCTCGAGTAGAGAGACATGTCATATGCATCCCATTTTATTTCGTGAATTTACCAATAATAATATTTCTCCTTCTCCTCTATATCACAAAAGGTTTTAATGATGAAAGAGAACGAGAATATTTCCTACTTAATGACCAAACACCTGTTCATGCAGCTACAGTTTGGTGAGAATGTATCATCTTTCCCTTCAACCGATTTCCCGGAGTCATTGAAGTTCACTCGTTAGGACAACAAGAGGATTGTTCCGAATTCTTGGGGTTCTTGTTGAATACTCTTCGTGAGCAAAATAATATCAGAATCAATACTCCTGACCGGGGAGTCCTGACCTGACTGGCTTGATATAAATATCTATCGCTATCAGTCTCAGATTTGAACGAAAAACCAAATTATCTTGATAAAAATAGTGAGTGAAAGTATACTGGAACCATTCAGTTGATAATTCCAATACTGTAAGTAGAAATTCTTATTCTGTGGAATTGAAATATCACCTAAGTCGCAACATAACCTATATCCACCTCACCGTCAGATACGAACCGAGATCGAAAACCGCTTGCTCGCTTCTCATAGGCGACAGGGCCGGACTAAGAACTCGATGAAGTTCGTGTCGAACCAACGATAACATGAGCAATTTTAGAGAGGAGGTTTCTGACTACAGGAACCTCCAACAACAATCTAACTCAGAGAACACACTACCAAGACCCTCCTACTCATCAGCAGTGACCCTACAACAAATAAATAAATTTCCAAAACGAGAGCAGGCAATTATTTTCACCGCAACGGAAGGCGCTAAAATTCAGGAATATATTCTCGCCCTTGGGCAACGGATTAGTCCAAAAAATATCTTATTTGCCTCGAAAATATCAAACAACCGAATATGTATTTACCTGGCAAATACCTCTATAGTTGATGATTTCTTAAACACCAATGGATACATAATAGTACAAGAAGAAATTCTCAGAGCTAGAAGACCTATAAGCCCGTCAGAACGAATTATCATCTCAAATGTTTGCCCTAGTATTCCCCACAATGCTCTAGAACAAAAACTCACACAAGCAGGACTTAAATTAGTTTCTCCCATAACCTTCCTAAGAATTAATATGTCTGACCCCTAATATTCCCATGTATTTAGTTTTCGGCGACAGGTATACATTTCCCCACCTGAAGATGTCACAAAACCTGAAACCCTGATAATAGAAAATGATGATACATCCTACCGTATATTTTTATCAAAAGATAATATAACTTGCTATAACTGCAAACGAGACGGCCATATTGCCTCCCAATGTCCGGAACTACAAACTTCAAGTGAGCATGGCCCCCAAACCACATCCTCATCTGAAGCCCCACAAACTGAACCAGAAACCGAAACAAGTACGTCGCAACCTTATCAACCTAACCCTCCAGAAGAGCCTCAACCAAGAAAAACATCTCAGAAAACCACAAAAACTCTACCAGAAACAATATCTCACAAAAGAAATATTTCAGAAACACTGAGCCCACCAGTCGATCTCAAACAAAATGAAGAAATTTCATTTGATAGTTTCCGTACACCTGTAAATAAAACGTTGAAAAAACATAGACTCAGCGCTTCAAGGGAACACTTAGCATCATCAATCGAAGAACAACTGCTACCATCCAAAGGACTTATTGAAAACGGTACAGATAAATTTGTATTGAATTACAACCAGTTGAAAGACTTCCTAGAAAATGTCTATGGAAATAGCGACCCACTGAGTGTCGCCAGAGAATACACAGAAGACATACACGGTCTAATAATTATGCTATCTAAAGTATATCCATTTTTCACCGAACGTGGAATCAAAACTAGATGTTCAAAATTACAAAAAAAACTTCTGAAACAACTAGCAGAAGAAACACCAAAATCAGCCGCGTCTGACTCGGAAAGCGAGGAATCATCTCTAGGAAACTAATCCAAATAATCCTTTTTAATAAGCGCACAAATGTTCTCTATTCTGCAATAGAATCTAAACGGGCTCTACACTCAATTAGAAATGCTAAAAATCTTATTAGCAGAACACAACCCATCAATACTGTGCCTTCAAGAAACTCATTTAAAGAATGAAAACTCATACTCAATTAATAAATACAATGTGTACACCAAAAATCGTAAACACGGGGAAAGAGCAACCGGAGGAGTTGCAATATATACAAAAAGTCACTGAATGTAGAACAAATCCCTCTTACATCGGATATTGAAGCTATAGCAATGAAAATACGGGGAAGAAAAGATCTCAACATCTGTAATATATACCTACCGCCAAGCAAAGAAATTGAAAACACAAATTTAGTAGAACTTTTACAACAAATTCCAAAACCTAGAATTATCACCGGAGACTTCAACGCTCACAACATTCTATGGGGGTGCACTTCAACAAACACCAAAGGCCGCATATTGAAGAAAGTCATAGAAGATGAAAACTTAATAATTCTCAATAATGGTGAAATAACGAGATTGAACCCCTCAGGAAATTCAAGCGTATTGGATCTTAGTATTTGTGATCCTCAATTGATATCACAATACGCTTTTGAAGTCCTATCCTTTTCCTATGGAAGTGATCACTTTCCCATTAAAATAACCGACATAGACGGCAACCATGAAGCTCAGATAGTAACTCCTAAATGGCGTTTGAAAACCGCGAACTGGGAACTTTTTTCAGCCACCATTGAAGAGAAAATAAAAAATTCTCAAATATCAGAAAATATCGACGAGTCTGTAAAAACTTTCACTAGCATCATCACAGAGGCAGCATATAAGTCAATTGGGAAAACGAGAACATTGAGAAACAAGATAGCAGTACCATGGTGGAACCAGGAATGTGATATCGCTATAAAAACAACTAAAAATGCTCTGAGTAGATTCAAAAGACACAAATCTACAGAAAACTGGATTAAATTTAAAGAACTGAGGGCAAAGTCTAGATGGGTAACAAAGAAAAGTAAAAGAGAGTCCTGGACTAAATACGTTTCGTCTATAAATAGCCAAACTCCAATTGCCAGTATATGGAATAAAATTAATCGCATCAAGGGAACAAACTATAACTACGGAATAAATGCACTCGAATATGAAGGCAGATACATTTTAGATCCAGTAGAAATTACAGAAATTATGGCAGAAACTTACAAGAATAACTCAAGCAATACTCATTTCACTGAAACATTTCTAAGCAGAAAAAAAGAAGAGGAATCTTCGTTTCACTTCAATGAATCAAGTGAAACGCAAAACGATCCCCTCAACAAAGAAATAAAAATGGAAGAACTTGAGGACGCTCTGAACAACACCAAGAATTCCAGCCCTGGACCTGATGACATACCTTTCATATTTCTCTGTAAGCTTCCTTCTACAGCAAAGCAAACCCTTCTGGCAATATTTAACAGAATATGGACTAAAAGATGTTTTCCAGCAAAATGGAAAGAGGCTATAGTAATACCAATTCCTAAACCAGGGAAAACAAAAACCTTAGCAAAATCATATAGACCGATATCTCTAACATGCACAATGTGCAAACTTATTGAAAAAATCATAAACAAGAGACTGTTATGGCATCTGGAAAGTAACGGACACCTATCATGCTATCAAAGCGGATTTCGTCAGGGCAGATCAACATTAGATAACCTTGTAGGCCTAGAGAGCTACGTACATGAAGGTATGGCAAACAAACAGAAGTGTATTGCAGTATTTTTCGACATCAAAAGAGCTTATGACATGGTATGGAAACACTATATAATTCGACAGCTTATATCGAAAGGAGTGAATGGACATCTACTTAGCTTTATCAAAAATTTCTTGGCGGATAGATGTTTCAGAGTGAGAAACAAAGGAGAATTATCACAACTGAAAATACAAGAAAACGGAGTCCCACAAGGATCAGTAATTAGCGTAACATTATTCCTCCTGGCCATAAACGAGGTGACAACACACATAAGCCAACCTATAAAAGTGAGTCTCTTTGCTGATGATCTAGTCATTTATTTGAAAGGAAACGATGTAACAACCATTCAATCTAGCTTACAGAAGACCATAAACGAAATAGAAAACTGGTTATTTATCACTGGATTTCAAATAAATACAGACAAAACTAAATGTATAGTTTTTGCAAAGAAAAAAACAACGAAACCTACATTACAATTGCTGGGAAATAGCATAGAGACAGTGGAAAAAATAAGGTATTTAGGAATGAATATTGATGATAGGCTCACTTGGGAATATCACATCAAAGAACTCATAACAAAGTCCCAAAATGGTCTTAACCTCCTGAAAGTACTTTCAAACCATCATTGGGGTTCCGACAATAAGCTTTTACTCCTACTATACAGGGCTCTTGTGAGATCAAGGATAGATTACGGCTCTGTAGCATATGATTCGGCAAGTAAGAGATTGTTAAAACTACTTGATTCAATCCACAATTCAGCGCTCCGTACCGTACTAGGAGCACATCGCACCTCCCCAATCCCAAGTATTTACTGTGAGGTAGGAGAACCATCATTGCAGTTGAGACGTCAATACCTTAGCCTTTCGTTTGCAGCAACTATTGCCTCGCACAAACAACATCCTACAGAGAAATACGTATTTTCGAATAGATACAAAACCCTTTTTTCGAGTCGAAACAAAATAGCTATTCCATTCTATGAACGCCTGAATAACCTCCCAATAACCCATAAAATCAACTTTTCAAAAATTTGTCAAACACACCTCTCAATCAGTCCTCCTTGGTTAATATCTAAGCCAAACCTCGACTTATCTCTGCAGTGTTTTCAAAAAACCAACACTCCTGCCAATATTATCTCCCAGACATTCCAGATTCTTCTCTCCCGCTTTCCTGATCATAATAAATTCTATACCGACGCATCTAAGACAAAAGACAAAGATGGAGCGGCCTTCGTTCATCGAAACGAATCCCAGAAATTTTTCCTGCCAAAAAATTCCAGCATTTTCAGTGGCGAAACTCTCGCTATACTTCAAACTGTCAAACATATATCCACTCTAGAAACAGAAAAATCTCTCATCATCACCGACTCACTAAGTGCCATCAAAGGCATTCAACAAATATACAGTAAAAACCCAACCATAC